>JAJGRW010004169.1:0-17030 GCA_025461045.1 Carex parvula | reverse complement strand
ATTACTTTAGGGATCCGGACCATTAAATATGGGGGATATATTTTGCCATATCTAAATTTGTGCTTCAGACTTTCAGTACAGATGTAGTTCATATTTTGGGATGCTCGTCGGTGTACTATTACGTTACATAGAAGCCCGCATAATCGCATATAGCTAGCTAGTCCAACAAGAAATGATGACACACAGATCCCGTTTGAAGTTCGTAACAATGAATTCACCCAAATAAAAGAAATTGAGATAGATACACCGACGAGCATAATAGTACACGACGAGCATCCCAAAAAATTGAGATAGATAACCGCTGTGGACTAGCTAGCATAATAGTACACCGACGAGCATAATAGTACGTTACATAGAAGCCCGCATTTCTTGTTGGATAGCTAGCTATATGAAATGACAATAGGTTCCTATGAAATGTTATATATAAACAACTTCTTCTTATTTAATTTCCATTGTGGGACTAAGTAAGGTCCAAGGTCCGGATCCGAATTTTTCTTTTAATTGTTTTTAGTTTAGTTAAACTTTCAGGTTTTTTTACTATAATAATTAATAATATTATTCGGTCATAAAAACATATTAAGTGATAATGACACAAGGTTCAAGCTTTTTTTATTTAGTGCCAAAGACATTAATTTTTTTTTACCGAAGATGATATTTTCTTTTTCAGTTTCATTAAATATAAATTTGTAGTTACAAATTCAATTGTAATTAATTAATTAGTTTGACTGCACACCTATTTATTATTAACAAAGTTGCAATAAACCTGGTATTTATTCATTTTTTTTTACGAATAAATTATTAATGGAACCTATAGATTGCAACTGAAATTATTTATAATTAAATGCAATTCTTTGAAATATTTAGGTCAAGAAATGGTCCAGGTGTTAAGTGACAGACCAAAGATCTTTACACATCCATTCCTCCTGAGGCACACGGACCGCCTGATGTTAACTTACTCGATCAGATTCTCCGTGTGTCTGTATATTTTTCTTGGGAAGGCAGTGAATCAGTCAGAATATAAAATAATTGCCTAGCTTAATAAACTACGTCATACATATCATACAGTCATTATCTGAGAGACGGATCCCGATTTTGATCCCAAAAAAATAATAACGAATCAATTTTTTAGCCAAGTGGGTATTAATGAGTCCGGCCAGTAGAACATCGGTGTCATATGACACTAACTTCAAAATTGATTGAATAGACTTTAAACTACTAATTCAAACTGTTCAAACTGATTACTTTATGAGTAATGTGTTTACATGCAAATTTTTTATATTTTCGAGTTATTTTAGTATCAAATCAAGCGGTAAAAATGTGAAAAATAAATGTATTAAAATTAACTTAAAAACTCACACATTTTGACCACTTGACTGATACTAAATAAATTCGAAAATTATAAATTTTGCATATAAACGCATAACTAATGAAGTACATCGGTTTGAACGGTTGGATTTACCATTGAAGTCAATTTGATGATTTTAGAGTTAGTGTTATATAGGCTGAAATGACACTGATGTAATAGTAGCCATATTCGATATTACATAAACATATATAATAATTTGTATTCTAACTTTATTCTAATTACTAATCGGTAATTTCAAAAAATTTATTTCAATTTTACCTCATAATTTAATTCTAATTAAAAAAACTAAAATTGTAAAGAGGCAAATAAAATTCCAAAAAAGAGGAAGGGAGGAGGAGGGAGGCGGAGAAGTGAAGTTTGGTCCGAACCTATAAATCTTAGTAAAAAATAAAAAAGCAGTTGCTTCTGGTCCTTACTAAGTCTTTGTTTGTTTGACACGAATCTCAAAACAATCCCTTTATATCTACAATCGTCAAATTCTTTGGACCCGACTGGAACTAAGTCCAGACCGTCCTTTTTCTTGCAATAGCCTCAGCTACGTACCTGGGGGGGGGGGTTCAAATCAGAAAGGAAAAAAAAGGTACGTGAGACAAATCATCAACATCAATAAGACAAATAGACAATACAGATTCTCATAAAATAAAATAAAAAGTACAATACGGATTCTGAGATTCATGTCTTATTCTGGTAAATGAGCGAAGAAATCTCCGGTCCTGTATTTTTAAAATGGAGGGATGAAATAAAAGGTCCGGTGTCGTAAAGTACCATTAGCACGCTCCCAACTAACCCTCCCTCCTAAGTGACCCTTCATCAAGTATGATGGTGCCACGTGGAAGGCATCTACCTTCCTTCGGGCCAAACCTGCATTGCAGACCACGTGGAGCCTCATCCACCCGTCCACTCGACCTACCCCTTCCTTTCTCTGGCTATAAATTTTCTCGTCCCTTGTGTCAGCTCCTCCACACCCTTCCTTCTAGCTAGGCTTTCTACATCTACTCCTTGCCATTAGCTGGTTCCAAATCAAACACATTTAGTTAACTGACACCAATCCTTCAAAAGATCAGCCATGGCAAGTGTGGAGGATATCAGACAGGGCACAGCGTGCACAGGGTCCAGCGACCGTGCTGGCAATCGGTACAGCCACTCCAACCAACTGTGTGCAGCAGGCTGACTATCCCGACTACTACTTCCGCATCACCAAAAGCGAGCATCTCACTGATCTAAGGAGAAGTTCAGGCGCATGTGTAAGTCTCTTTTTCAGTTCCTTATGAATCATGCATGCTCATGTAACTTGTGAGTTTATATTGCAATTTCTAGATTATATTATCCTTGTACCGTTTCTTCAAAAAGCCAAAACAAAGCAAAAGATTATCCAAATTTTGTACTGATTTATGTACGTTAGTTATATATATTTTTCTTTTTCAGATTACTTTAGTATACTTCAGAAATATATATTGACATTAATAACTTTTGATACGCACAAGTTCTTTTTTTTTTTTCCAAATTTAGTGACATACACACAGTTTATATTTTTAATAAAGAATAGCGGAAAAAGAAAAACATATATATATGATAACGGTTTCATGTGCTAGCTAGCCACGGTGAGGAAAATTCGGTTGGTGCAATTTTCACTAAAAACGAACATTTGTCTTCTATATAAAAGTTTAAAAAATATATATGTTACTGAAAACCAACTCTTTTGGTACTGGATTAATTGTTTGTGCTACTTGTTTGGCTGAAAGTAAAATTTTGGTACTTGTAGTATTCACTAGTATGGTAGGTAATATATATATACCAAGTGGGTATAGATTATATTTCAGGAATCTTTATATTACAACAGAGAACCTCTCCGTGCAGTGTTAGTTGTGTGTTTATTATGTCTCCTCAGATATTTTAGTGTTCTCATGGTTTGATCTATGGAGAGTTCATCCAAGAAGTGTGAGTCCCTTGTGCCATGCATGGAACAAGTTTTTCTAAATTTGGGAATATTGGTGTTTCTTTATGATTCCCTAAAATTCATGTTAGATATTTCACATGTCATGTACTTTTCTTTTCCCTTTAATAGGTTTTTTAGGGTAGATATACATTAATTAAAGAACCATGCTTTTGTTTCTGCACAAGGGTTAGGGGTGTCAACGGGTACGATACAGGTCAGGTGGAGGAATTTTCATACCCGTACCCGTTACCATTATGATAATGAAAAAAAATCTTTACCCTTACCCGTTTTAATTTCGAATGCGGTACGGATCGGGTAAACGGAATAAAAAGTGCCATTGACATCTCGATTTATGCTTTCTATAAAATTGTTTTCAAAACAAGAAAAAAAAGAAAATAATAATAATGAATACAACTAATTTGTATTATGAAAATTTAGTAAAATATAAAACTTTATTGTATCATGTATTATCTTCATACAAATATATATATAATTTTTTTAAAAACATTATCTTGTACGATAACGGGTAAGATAACGAAAAAAAATTATTACTCTTACCCGTACCTGATATGCTAACGAAAAAAAAAATCTTACCCTTATCTGTCTTTTTGAATACGATACGGCTCGGGTAAACGGGTAAAAGGGTGTCATTGACACCCCTAATAAGGGTGCTTGGTTTGCGTTTGCGGTATTTAATTCAACCAATTATTGCCACAGCAACCCAATAAATGCAACACAAAGACTATATATAGAAATATGGTTTGAGGTGAATGGTTAAAAAGATAAATAATAGAAAGTTCAATTTTAAAAGCTCAACAACAGTAGTAGAACTGAAAAAATTTCCGATACATAATATAAGAATTTTGCTACATATATGTTGTTGTCAGCTCAAGGAGCTATCTATTAAGAAAAAGTTTTACCTGAAACTACTCCACAACTGCAGCAAATTAATATATATATATATATATATATATAATTTCTAGAGAAAATACAGCAACTAGGTAGGCAAGTAAATTGATTAATTTGACCCACAACGACAGAAACACCATGCATGTGTTATATATTAAATTTATTGGCTGTCAATTTGAATTTTGAAGTATGTCGTTAGACTTGTGCCTTGGGACGATCTACTGTGCTGGCTGCAATAGGTCAATTGAGATGTGAACAGTTAAAAAAATAGAGTGATATGAGAAATTATAATATATATTTGTCCCATTTCTGTCGGAGTGGTCGGAGTTCAACCTACCTGATTGGATTGCAAATAAATACACTCATGAATTACTACTTCAGGCGTTGAAATAATTGCCTCATGTCAGTCTGTCACAAATTAATATAAAAAAACACAAATCAGAAATTGTTTTATTTAGGTAATTTAATAAGATATCCATTCCCTTGATTGTTTGACAGGCGACAAGTCCATGATCAAGAAGAGGTATATGCACTTGACTGAGGAGATCCTCACAGAGAACTCGAACATCTGCGCCTACATGGAACCTTCACTGGATGCCCGTCAGGACATCGTCGTAGTGGAGGTGCCCCGGCTTGGGAAGGAGGCAGCAGTCAAGGCTATCAAGGAGTGGGGCCAGCCGAAGTCGAAGATCACCCACTTGATCTTCTGCACTACCAGTGGTGTTGACATGCCCGGTGCTGACTACCAAGTCACAAAGCTCCTCGGTCTCCGTCCCTCTGTCAACCGTTTCATGATGTACCAACAGGGCTGTTTTGCTGGAGGCACGGTGCTCCGCATGGCTAAGGACCTTGCTGAGAACAACCGCGGGGCCCGAGTTTTGGTGATTTGCTCTGAGATCACCGCCGTTACCTTCCGTGGCCCATCGGAGTCGCACCTGGATTCTATGGTCGGGCAGGCGCTTTTCGGGGATGGTGCTGCTGCCATCATTGTCGGTGCCGACCCCGACCCTGTCATTGAGAAGCCACTGTTTCAATTGGTCTCTGCTTCTCAGACCATCTTACCCGACTCCGAGGGAGCCATTGATGGTCACCTTCGCGAGGTCGGCCTCACCTTCCACCTTCTAAAGGATGTTCCTGGGCTCATCTCCAAGAACATCCAGAAGAGTCTCGGTCGAGGCATTCTCTCCTCTTGGTATATATAACATTATACAAAATTTAATTTAGCTACTGCTCTTCATCAGATCCATATGTACTGGTTTTCATAAATGTGATTTTCTAACATTGACATTCTGATATGAAGGTATCAATGACTGGAACTCGATCTTTTGGATCGCACATCCCGGAGGCCCGGCTATCCTTGACCAAGTTGAGGCTAAGTGTCAACTAGACAAGGCGAAGATGCAAGCTACAAGGAATGTCTTGAGGGAGTATGGTAACATGTCCAGTGCCTGTGTGCTGTTCATCTTGGATGAAATGAGGCGGCGATCGGCCGAGGAAGGAAAGGCAACCACCGGAGAGGGGCTTGAGTGGGGTGTGCTTTTCGGGTTTGGGCCGGGTCTCACAGTTGAGACTGTAGTATTGCACAGTGTACCCATTAAGGCTCAGTAAGAATACAGGCCGGGCTAGATCAATGGGGCTTACTCGATGAGGAGTCTTCTTTTAGTAGTATTGGAAATTAAAATGGGTTTATAGTTTGGTTGTGTTTTGGTGTCGGGTTGTGTTATATAGAACAAAAGTTTGGTGTTTGATGTGTTGGATTTTCCTTGATTGGTAATAAGAGCTCTGCGAGTTAAAAAAAAAATTCTTATTTATTATCTATGGATTTTTTTTCTTTCTTTCCATGAAGTCCGTCCTTTTCTGATATGGTAATCTGCTTGTTGCACATTTAATGATCCTTGTGTGATCCGTTTTTATGTTTTTAGCAACAAAATAAGCAGCCTGAACAGAATAACACAATAACCACACACACTTGTTCCAATTGTAAGAACTGTTCAGAAACATTAGTGATCTAATTACAGGCAAAAAAAATGTTCCATAAGTCTTGTGTCCATTGCTAGTGAACTTCTACCACTAAAGTGAATAATGAATTAAAATATGAGTAGGGTTTAGGGTTTATGATTTGTTAATATATTTTTTTTCATTTCTTCTCCATTAGCAACATCACAATAATATTCTAAACAATATTAAATTAATTGATCAAATATAAGACCAAAATCGTGAAGTTTATTCATTTTATATACTAACCATAATTTTCAAAATCAAATTAATTAAATAATTAAACAAACACAATTTAAACAAGCACAAAGACAAAAATTAATTAAACAAATACAACATAATAATACAAGACCTTAAACTAGCAACACTTAATTTTAATAGATTAAACTAATTTTAAGTTAAATTCCTATACAATTCACTCATTTAATTTTTTTGAGAATCTGATATATATAATTATATTGATCATATATAATCAGTGATTAGTATCAATACACTTAATTAATATAGTTTAATTTTAGTATTACATCTTCTATAAAAAGAAAAAAAATTAACATTCTAACAAATTTCTCATACATTTGCCGAATATCTATATTCTAAAATTTCCCATGAGTTAAATGACTTTGGTTTTGACAAATTGAATTTCTCATTTTCATTTTAAAAAATTCTCATTCCTATAAAAGTTTCCGCTGCGGAACAGGGCCTTATAAACATTAAATGAAGTTGGTGGGTAGATCTCCATCTTTCTTATAAGAAAAATACATCACAAATACTTTATGCAATTGTGCTTTATTGACATCATTATTTGTCTTACAATGGTGCTTTATATTATTGGCATCATTATTTGGGTGTGTTTTTATTTTGGGAAGAATGCTTTATTGACAATTATTTTGGGTGCGTTTCTATTTTGTATTTTCCGTACCGCTTGACATGAATGCAGATAGAAAGTTATTTTGTATGGTTTGTCATTACAAGATGAAGCAATTAATTTATTTTCTTTACCCGATAACAAATATAGGACAAATGTTGAACAAATATTATATAGGACAATGTCATTGTAAGTGATAATTTCGAGATTTTGTAGCACCAATTTACACACAGGTGTTGAGCAAACCGTCCATCGTTGGCCGGTACAAACCAATCCGTACATGCTACTTATCGGAATTCATCGTAAACAATGTCACGAATTTAATTTATTAATTTTGAAATGCTACTAATTAAAAAAATGGGGATATTGCTGGCTTATCCTTTCCCGATTAAAGGAGGCTATACAAGAGAGATGCAAAGCTCCATTCTTTCCAAAATAGGAAGTTAAACGAAGAACAACATGACTGTTACGTCTCTGTTAGGAGCTAAATCATAAATCATAATTATAGATCCTACGGTTCAGACACCCTTTAGAACTAATCTGCTCCAAAAGAATTTGGAACTCGTTCAGATCTGGAATAATAAGTGTAAATCATGGTGAGAGCAAGTTTATTTATCTTCAACTTATATTTCCTGTTACCAAAAATTTAAAATCTAAAGTGTACAATATACTTGAAAAAAAAAAAAACAAGTTCGAAATCTAATGGAGACATTGCAGATATTAAATAGTTGAATGACTTGACCTCCAACATTTACTCAAAATATACTTGGAAAAAAATCACATAGTACATGTTAAATGGGTAAGGTTAAAATACTCCACTGGTTTTGCGCCCCATCATCTGAACGGTTCAACATGATCTTCATACTAAAATGTACTTGGACAAATTTTAGAATTTTTATTGTTTAGAGAGGTACAAAATCACTATTTTTGAATGATCCATAATCTTCTAAAACAGTGATTTGTACCTATCTTAAAAAATAACACAACATTTTCAATAAATATGAAATTCTATATCCAAGCACATTTTAATATGAAGATCATATCGAGCGGTTCAAATCGACTATATAAACTTTGAAAATAGAGATAACGACGTTGAAGCATAATGAGGCACAAAACCAATGGGGCAATTTAACCCTACTCAAGTTAAAAATCCTTCTTTTATGAAAACTCGTACACATTATTGATTTAAATATAAGGTTTAAATACTACGTTACAAATTGTTGAGAATAAAACCTAATCCTACATAAATAAACCAACATAGACAATGTGGATAATTAAGTTGTTGAATCCAGGCATACAGCATGTAGGATCCCATTGGTCATGAGTTGATTATCCTACAACCATTGAGGTGGCTATACCTTGTTATATCTCCAAATTATCAGTTCCTAGCAATTTTCTTATAATCTCAAACAGATGCTTGTTCAACAAATGTTGGGCAATCAACTCAGAATTAGAAATTGAAATCTGCAGGCAGCCCAAGCCGACACAATATATCACTCAAAGAAGAAAAGAGGATAAAATATATTGACCAAGAAGACAATTTAAAAAAAGGGGATAAAAATACAAAACAAAAAGAAAAGGGGGGGGGGGGGGGGGGGGTTCATTTTACGAACTCTGCTAATATTGTATAGTCTACATGTTTACAAGTTTAAAACACAAATTCCAAAATTATCCTAATCCTGTCTTACAAAACTCACTACACTTCCACCTACAGCTATTAGTCTGACATGAAAATTTAGCAACCTTATTGAATATTTTAGGAAAACAAACCGAGTTCTGTTCTGGACTCTTGAATGACTGTCCCCTACAAACGGTACAATGAAAAAAACAAATTAAAAACAATAGTAAATGCCTGTCATAATGAAGTCAACCTATGTCAATTTAAGGCTTACATTCTCTATCATACTGATTTAATAATGTCCTATTTGTAGGGTAGAAAGTTCAAGATGAAGTACAAACAAATATTGTTTGTTTTCAATAGTAGCAACAAAAGAGAAAGACAAGACCAAACAGAGCTGATATAGACAAATAAAAATCCAAGCAAGCTTAAAAAGGTAACATACCTAATTTCAGATATATTGCATTCCTGCAATACGTATCCTTCTCGAGATGAGGTATTGAGCAAGTGAATAGATGATCCCTAACAGCCCCAAAACCCTAATTGTCAATACATCAGTTATCACTATAGATGGCAAGTTGAGAGGCATCGTTAGAAGCAACATGGCATCAGTCTGTTTTACATAGTCCCACATAAACCGGTTGAACAATATATGGTTCGGCAAGGTCAGGATCAACAGGGCCAAATTTTTAACTCCAAAAAGCCAACCGGGTCCACCAATGTCCAACCCGCCCCAAGAGTCATGATCGCCAGTCCAGAACACCTCTTCCCAGATCCGGTATAAAGCCACTAGCACCAAATAGCTTGACACCACTATAGTCACAGGGAAGTACCGTTGCCGATCCCCAAAACCAGAAATAATATCTGAATCTTGGTTTAGAAGTAGCAAAATAGGGGCAATAAAGAATATTGCACGGTTTGAACTGCCGGTTAGGGTTATATTAAGAGTTAGACATATGAGGAAGCATAAAATAGTGGAGATGTTTCCAATTAAAGGCATCCATGCGGCCTCAGCCGAGAGTCTCTTGATCGTTAGAGAAGGGGTAGCTGTTTTCCTTCTCTGCTGGAATAACCGGGTTTTGGGCATTGAGTGCGGTTGTGCCCGACTCGTTTGAGTATTTGAACCAGCCTTTTCATGCAACAGTGCAGCCAGATCGAACTTAATCACCAAGGCAATAAGCATGAATATGGCTGCATATAGTCCCAATAATGACAATCTTGCACCTTGAATGGCTAACATGGTACTAAACCGGTCAGCTTCTTGTTCCTCCTCAGCACTAGCTGCAAAACCCTTTGCACGTAACTGTCCTTCAAGCAAGTATGTAACTGGGAAGAGAGCAACCAACATGGCAAAAACCCACGGCAAAATCCTAGTGCTACTAGCTGAGGGAAGGTGCGTAAAAACTACAAACACTGAGGCACATGTAACTGTAGTTATGAGAAGTGGGTACAGCATGAGAGCACCAAAAAAGTATTGCACTGAAATGTAAATGCCTAGGGTTACACCAACTGTTATTGAGTATAAGGCACGTAACTCAGCAATGTACTTGATTGGAATGATAGATGTAATCGAAGCCAGGGTGAGAATGACAGTTGAGATGAGGAGCCATGATGGCCAGGTGGGCCCTGCTAAGGTGTAGCCATAGATGGAGATGTCATCGTTTGATTGGTGGGCCATTTGGATCAATTTGGATCTGAAGACCCAAGAGAGAGAGAGGGGGGGTTGCATAGTAACTAATAGGAGACCTGTTGCGATGACTAGCAGAAGGAGTCTCTTAGCCAGCTGCACCAATTTTTAGATTAAGAAGAGAGATCCATATTAAAAAAAAAAAAAATTTAAAAAAATTGTTGGACTGCAGGATTTCCTCCTGGGAAAACAACAGAAAAACATATTTATCATCTGTAAACCCTTCCCTCTTAACTTTATTTAAAAGCCATCCAAATAATTCATCTTTGCTCCTCTTTGATATAGAGAGATCAGTGAATGAAAGGGTAGTTTGGACACATGTTGAATTAAATGAAGGGAAATCCATAGTGAAATTACTAATGTTTCAGAACCATAGAGGAAAATTTATCTTCATGCTTCAGATTCTCATCCACATGGGGTATATTTAATTCTTTCAGGTTTCTGAGTATAAATGAAATTGCAACCATAGTTTAATCCATGATAATAAAAAAAAAGTTTACCTGAGAGTGCGAGAAATGAAGAGCAACAATAGGTAAGCAGGCTATCCCACTGAGAAGAATATAGGAGCCTAAAAGGAGGCTATCAGAAGGAGGCCTTCCCCGAAGCCATTGTAAGGCTTCAAAAATAGTTTCAAGGCAGAACCAAGCTGAGAGTGCCACCACACCTGCATGTGCATACCCCTGCCACATCTTCATTTTTGAAACCCCTTTTGATCTATCCCTGACAGCACAGCAAAAAAAGAACAATATTATTTTCAACTCATATCGTTTTCTGTTGTTATCTGTTTAGGTTTGCTTGGTTCTTTATTCGAGCTATAATACACAGAAATTGGATTTCAAAATAGGATTTTAATGTGAAACACAAAACTCCAAGAATAAAACTCAATTCAGGGAGAGACTGCTCTGTTAAACTCCAAAGAGAAAGGCGCCTTTTCATTAACACCAAAAATAAAAGTTAAGTTAAGCCCACTATTGCATATTTATTTCAAATCGCAAATAATCTATAAAAAGGGAAAAGGGGAAAGGATTTTATGCAAATTGTTACCATACTTTAGCTGTATACAAATTTCAAAGGATGGAAAAAGATGCATACTTGTAAAGCAGTAGAGGAGGAGTTACAGCCAATAGCAATACAGCTGAGACCCAAACAACAGATTTTGATGCAATAAACAACATGGAGATCTTGGAGCAATACAAACAGGTCAAGATCCAGCCTGCTTTGGACCCAATCCGCATATCCACGGACATCCTTCTGACAATTGCCAGACCCAAAAATGTCGTGACCATAACAGCATAACTTGGGTATACCACTTCCTCATCGTATCCAAAATAATACATTGCTGCATGGTTAAACAGCTTATCCTCTATGTAACATAACAATAGCGCATGCCCAATAAGGCCTAGTTCCATTATAAACCGAAATTTGAGTGGGAGGAGAGTAAGCCCCGGTACAGCCATGGCTAGCATTATACCCAATACTAGGTACTTTGTCAAGGTTTTCAGAGGCATGGCAGCAAGCCATATGTTAAGATCCCAATAGTTGTGCACCACAAACCATAAAACCATCAAGGTCGCGAGTGCCACAAATGTGAAGTAAGAAGAAACGCTTTTCCTAGTGAAGAATCGTGCAAAGCAGAAACCAGCTATCATTGGAAGGGGAATGAACTGTATCAGAGGGTAACGTAGCATCAGCATATGACTTGGGACCAGTAAATGGTACTTGATGTGATCCGCAATAGCGGGGCCCGTTGAATTAATCAAACAGCACCTGATGAAATCCCCATTTGTTGGGGTGTTTATTGATTTAAGTTTATTTATGTTAATCAAACTTTCCTGGTGTATTATAAGTTGTAGGGGTGTTTTCATATAAAACAATGTTCTTCCTAGAATAACCCAATAACCATAAATAGATTAAGGAGAATATTTTCATTTAAATGAAGGCAAAGAGTAAATCAGTATCGAACATACCAGTATAGGAAAACCAACAACTATAGCTCCAGCAGCACTAACAAGCATGGTCAATGCAGTAAACGCCAGAGAACTAGCAGCATCACTCACCATGCCAACCATGTGGGCCCCCAGCCCGACAGCTCCACCGAGCATCACCACAGTCACAAGTATATAATTCAAAGGGGGTGGGGCATGCAAGTACTTAGCAAAAGAATGAAAGATAACTCTAACTTCGAGACACAGAACCACCACAATAACTGCAACTGCAACATTTACAACCCGTATGCGATGAATCTGGTGATTATCAGTGCTGACCCACCAGAGAGCACCGCGTGTGGATGCATAAAGTTGAAACAGAAAGGGGATGAAGAAGAGTAACAGGAGTTCACAAACCGAGGACCAAGAAGAGAAAATAGTAGCATGGTGCGATCCAATATGGAAAAGTACTGGAGCAAATAGTATGTATAGAGAGTGGAAGCAGCTTTCTAGTTGACCAGAATTGATGGCTCGGCATTTCCCTTTTTAAACGAAGATGTTCTAGGGATTGAAAAGACCCAGTAGAAAAGACATGAAAATATCATGTAATAATATGAAGCATTTGGCATACCAACAGCTGAGACAACAGCCCAAGTGAATAGAGATGGCATCGCAATCGGTACACAAGCAAACAGGAGTCTCTCAAGAGCAATTGAAATAGCTGGGTGCTCGATCTGGATCCACCGAAAATTGACTGAAGCCCAAACCCCTATCAGAAATGTGGTCTCGGCACAGAGTAACAGAGACAGAGCTGTCAGAGGGAGCGAAGAGAGGGAGTGAGAAGAAGCAGATGAGAAAAAGAAAGCCACTTGAGAGAGAACAAGAGAGACCCATATGGAGAGAAAGGATGGTATAGAGAACCGAACAGAATCGAAGAAGTAGGCAGCTGCAAGACCAAGTGTAAGAATTGTGAAAACCGCGGTACCACCTAAGTCTAGAAGGAATAATGCGGCCGGTACGAGAGCGAAAGCGAGGCGGGAGTTGTGAATGAACGTGGAGGGGGTGAGCGAGTGGCGGGAGGTAGCAGAGCTGGAAGGGGATGGTGAGTGAGAGGAGCGGAGTGGAATCGAAACGGGTCGGGGAGAGGCCGTCGTGCTCCGGCGATCGCTGGAGAAGGAAGAGGAGGGTGAAGGGGAAGTGGGGAAGATCGGTGTGCTGGCTGATGAGGAGATGAAGGCGCGCTGGCGCGAGAAGGGGTCATCTGGCATCATTGTTTCAGATTTGATTTCTAGGGTTGGGGTTGGAATTTGGACAGGCTTTGATTTGATCAGAGAAGAAGTGGAGAGGGAGAAGAAGGAGATGGAGAGATCTGGCAGTCCAAATCCTCTGAAGTAACTCAATTTTGAGTTTCAATCCGGATCGTCTGATCAGAATCCTGGTCAAACCAGCTCAAAATATAATTTACGGGCTTCTTTAAAAATCGTTCAGATTCTGATCGTACGGTCCAGATCCAGACTCAAACTATGAGTTACTTTAGAAATCCGAATTCAGAGATCTGGTGTGGTGGTGTGAGGTTGAATGAAGGGTCGAGTCTCAAGCGAGAGTAGCTCCGTTGCGAGACACGCCCGTCGCTGTTTTTTCCTCTTTTGTTCGTATATCGCATGGATGGGGTAAATATATGACGGAGCAGGTTTTGCTTCATGCAGCGGTCAGATGATAGACTCGAAAGAACGCTGCATATGTATCCGGCATTGCATGAAGTAAAACGTCCTCTGTCAATACATTTATCCGCATGGACCTCAAAAAAATAAAACAGTCAACTCCAGGCTCCAGCTTACTTTAACGGGTACAGACTACCTGAGTAGGATTTGCATCTGATAAGAAAATGGTGCAAGGCAAGCGGCAAGCCTCTGTCAAGCTCCTCCCAGAAAAAAGTTAAGAAAATGGTACCCGGACCGGTAATTGGGCCATGTTTAACCGATTCACATCTGGTGGACACAAGGCCCAATAAATTCAATAATTGAATACTGGATCTCTAAGATCAGTTGGATAAGGTCCGTTGGATGCTAAGTTAATAAGCTTTTGATATCGTTATTAGTACTTAAAAGTGCATTGGCAAGACAATCATTTCTTATAAATAATAGTTGAGTTCTAACTATGTATTTTGTAAGTTTGAAAATTCAAGACAATTGTTAACAAACTGTCAAAACGTGCTTTAAATTACAAGGACAATCAAGGATTGTGTTAAAATGAAATAAGCAAGTGTGAATTTTATAATAGTCAATTGTGCACGAATCTTAAAATAACACTTAACTATTATTACATAGTGCATGCAAGCTTGTCTTTTGAGCAATATAACACTAGTGCATGTAAGCTTGTCTTTTGATCAATACAACACTTCATTATTAATAGAATAATTATATGAATTCCACTTTTGAGTCCTCTCAAAATTCCCACAGCAACCATCTTCTAATGAAGTACTATGGTCCCCACTAATTATATATCACCTTTTTCAGTCTTCGCACTTGTTGCCACGTCAACCTTCATAGGCATAAATAATATTAGTACTTGCAAAATAAGATATTAATATTGCATGCGTAACTTGATATGATCATCATATTTTCTAGTTCTCTAATCGTACCCGCGTCAATCTTCCTCTAATGAAGTAGTGGATGCATCGTATTCTCGTATCAACCTTCCTCTAACAAAAACAGTTTACCTCATAGGTATAAAATACTTCAGTGCATAAGAATAAATACTTACAATATTTGATATTAATACTTTCAGACGTCTAACTTTGGCGATCTCTCATCCCAAATAAAAAATAGTTAACCTCATAGGTATAAATACTTGAAAAATAAGATATTAATTTTTGAAAAATAATATATTAATACTTTGATGTGTAACTTGATATGATCAAATGTCTGAAGATTAAAATTTGTACAATGTGTGTGTATATACTTCCTTTCATATATAAATACTTACAATACTTGATATTAATACTTTCAGATGTCATCCAGCGTCATATGTAAAAAAATATCAAGTTTTGCGGTCTCCTAGATAGTTATGGCAATATTAATATTTTTGAAAACGTGTATGGTCTCCCCAGTAGTTTGATTGAGTGGTCCCTCTAAATTTATGGTGCGAGAATGTTTGAGGGATTTGGTTGGGAGTATCATTATTCACATAACAATCGTTTACCTCATAGGTAAATACTTTGTGCATAGTTAAATAGTTGAGAATGACAATATTAATATTCGTAGAAAAAATTTCAGTGCTGGTGTTTTGTGGTTCTTGAGTAGTTATGATAGTTATGATGCGGAGATTTTTTTATAATGCTTACTTTTTCTATTTCTGATTAGATAGAAGCTGTTAAATATTTTGACTAATAAGTCTAAATGTGTTTTGACAGTTATTTTAAAGTTCCAACTCATGAACCTCCCAAAATGTACACTCGGCTATTATAAAATGTACGTTACGTTATCATAGAATGCACACTTGATGTTTCAAACTTCAAAACTCATTGTTCAAACCAATCATTAAATGCACACTTAAATGCTTACATAATGTGATGTATGCACGCTTGATTATTAATTTAATATTTGGAAGTTCGTCAAAAAATAATTGAAGATTATATAAGAGGTGAGGATTTTGAGATAACTATACTATTCCTGAATTTAATTATTCCGAAAGAAATATACATCAGCCCTTGAAAACGTGTTTATTCTGATATTTGGAAAGTCAACTGTTTTCTGGACTTGATTAAAACAAAAAGAGAAATTAAAATAAGCAGATGTTGGACCTTGATATGAGGTACATCATACCTTATTAGGCCCAATTAAAACCCATTAAAGTTCCAAATAATTAGACCGCATTAATCTAATTAAATTCATATTCTTTTTAGGGATAATTAAATTTTAACTGAAAAATGAGAGGTAGCACAGTTAACTAGAAGAAAAAAAAAGTTCTAAAAATTATTAATATTAAACATCGAAAGTTCAATTTTCGTTCACGACTTCGCAATTTCTGTAAAGATAAAAAAAAAAAAAGAAATTAAATTTTGACATCAAGTTATCAGCCCATACTACTTTCTCTGGAGGTTCTGTCCAATCTCACGGGGAGCACTTTAGTATACCTAACTGGTCACTGACAAGTGGTACCCATGTTAAAATGTAAATGATCACGTCTAGGTTCACTGTGTTTCGCCGTTTCTAGAATGGTCAAGATTTTGCCACGTCGACATCACAAAAGGCACCCATGTCCTTCTGCCACGTCGACCTCTTTTGCTATGCTCTCCGACGTGTCATTTCGAAGGCCCTTCTTAAATCTTACTCTCGTTCGATTATACTGCCACGTCGATTTCGCAGCGGGATTTACTTGCTCTCCTTCAAATCGCGTCGACTGAAATCGACTCTCGCCTTTCTCCGTTCCGATCACGATTTCGTCCTCAAATCCATTTCCATTTCTAATTCCTTCCCTCGCGCCGATCTGATAAAAAATGGCGATGCTTAGGAGGGCGCTAGTTCGATGCCAGCAAAACCTAACCCTAGCTGGTGCTGTCCATTCTGTACGTTTCCCCTTAGGTAATATGCTATCTTTCTTCTTAGCTTCTCATTTCCTATCCATCACCTCTTTATTAAATTTGACATTCGGTTGTAAGGTAATTCACTTGGTTGGAGGAATTTACGTTAAGCGCACCCAAATTTGATGTTTAGTTTTTTTTTTTCCC
>JAJGRW010004168.1:0-36809 GCA_025461045.1 Carex parvula | reverse complement strand
CATGTTTTAATGGATTTTTTTGTATAAGCTATACTGTAATTTTGCTGATATATTTGAATCAACAAATGGATATCTAATTGAATTCAATGTGCAGTTAAGCATTACACTTAGGACCTAACAATGTTTCTTGGGGTTGCAAAGAAAATATTTAACATTAACAATATCATTACACTTAGAAGGCACTTATCTGACGCTAATAAAAGTTGACATTTTCTTCTTATTTAAGAAATTTTTTGAACATCTATCTCTTGTGTTTCTGTTTGTTCTTTTTTTAGTTCAACCTTGTATCATGCACTCGCCAAAAGTTAGAAAACACCAAATTGAGCGCCATTTTATTAAACTCCAACGAGAACACAAAATTGCCTAATCTTTTTAATAGAATCCAAAATGTCCACTACTCAAAGAGTCAACAAAACCAAACCAAACACTTAATTAACACACTAAATTCTCCTAGTAAAATTAAGACAAAATCACCAAGAATCGATTGTGCTTTGAAAGCTTTATTTTTTTATTATCGATTGGTATGTAGCTAAAGAAAAAAGGAAGGAAGAACCAATAAATTACATTTCAAACAGAATTGAATGGAGAAGTAAACTTGAAGCATTTCACATGATCATATAGTGATTTTGATTAAACAATGTAATTGTCATACAAAAAAAAAAAGCAAAACAAATTCAACATATTGTATACAATGCATAACACCAATTAACATACAACTTTTTCATACATCGGAAAAAAAAAATTAAAGGGTTTTCATGTATCTAATATTCTTCTATGATATCTATAAGCTATATCGAGAATTTTTCAATTTGGAGTTGAATCTCTTCTTCTAGCCCTATCAAAGAATCAAAGATCATTGATAACCAGGAAGCCTTCTTCCTACATATACAAACATACAAAAATGAGCAAATTTATAAGTGCAGTTATATAAAAATATAAAAAATGTAACATGCACCCTAGTTAACACATATGCTGTATGCATCAAAACTGAAGCACATACCAGTAACTGAAGCACATACTTGTTAACCGGACAGTATAGCAGCACCAATACCAGGATTTTTATTTTCTACTTTTTACTAGAATATAAGTCTTAGCTAGGCTCACAGTCTTTGGTAACAAATTAACCTCACTGGTATGGACTAAATCAAGTACTAATTGAGATGAGATTGAGTAATTGTGCCATCTTTGAGTTTCAATTTGTGCTTAATTGCACAGTTAAGGATCTAACTTTTAGTTAGACTAATTTCATATATAGAAAACGAAATACAAGTATTTTTACAGAAAATAAAACAAGGTTTTCAATCCACTAGGTTTTTACAGAAATATAGCAAATCGCAAGATAAAGACCGCTTACCTCAAGAAGTCGAGGAATCACCGACATCAGGCGAGCGACATCAGGTGAGGAACCACCAAGGTCCACCGAGAACTGTGAACGGAACCACCGAGATCAGGCGAGGCAGGAGGAGGATGGGGTCGGTGCGAAGTTCGAGTTTCATGGAGAGAACGGTGAGAGAGGAAGGAGAGCAGTACCAAAATTCTGATGGAGAGAACGAAAAGGGAAAGGAATGAAATTAGAGGGAAATAAGGGAGAGGAAACGACGGGAAAGGGAGGGCAGGAGAATTACAAAGAAAGATGTATCTGTCCGTTGATCTGAAAGGTTGATGAGCGGTTCAGATTTGGAGACGCATGGAGGCATGAAAAGTGGAGGCATTTGAACCCTCCTCTTGTAAGTTATATCTACTATTTGTAAACAAATTTGCAAACACAATACAAAACAATAATATAACTGGAACGGCTAATTTCTTCATATTTCACCACATACAGAGGCAGATTTATGTAGATTGAATTGGGCTCAATTGACCTCATTTTATTTAATTTTTTTGTATTATTATGTAATTTTTTATATAATTTATAATAAAATGGTATGAGTACTATAAAACTTAAAAAGTTATATAATTGATCATCATTGACGTGTTTGATATTCATAATTCAAAAGTCTGACTCTGCTTATTCTGATCTCATAAAATAAATCGAAAACAATGAAGTCGAAAAAAATAATCAAAGAGAAAAAGAACTGTGAGAAAGAAAATATAGAAAACAAAAATATCGCCTCATGTATTTCGACGCGTAATAACCATAGTAACATTATACATGATTAATTCGTGTTTTACTTGTTATTTTGATGTTTCCGAACAGAACTCCGAGTAAAACGCAAAAAAAAAAAACGTACAATACGTTTGATTCGCCAATACGCGCATCACGAATTATACGCGATAAAAATGCAAAAATTTTCTTTAATTTCTTTTTTTAAAATTTGGGGTCTTTTTTCCTTCTTTATTGTACCGAATCATTCTCGAATTATACTGAATCATGAATTTTTTTATCCTGCCAAATTGAACCCAAACTATTCATTTGTCACTATACTACAGTAATAACTACAGATGATCCGGTCCCATGCCTCTGGTGCTTCATAGGATAACATTCATTGTCGCTAAGTCAAAAATAGTGGGGCAATGGGACCCTATGATGTTGATTAATAGCCAATATTATTTAATATTTTTTGTGAAGTAATAAATTTTTTGTTACCACTGAGAATCTCTCTCTTCCACTACTATAATGCAATTCTAAGAGATCTTGTCAAACAAAAATAATGCACAACTACATGTGGGCCAGAACATTTAATGGTGGCATTTAACCTAGCCATGTTGAGACCACAGCTAGTCTAACCTAAGTTTATGGATGTATGATTGAGGGACCAAATCTTCTGCTCTCATGTGGACAGAAAATTCCTACACACTGAGTCTATCTATTTATATTTCATGCTTGTTTCAATCTGAACGGTATGAATTTGAAAAGACACAATCAATATTTTAAATATAACCATTCAGATTGAAACAACCATAAAATGTATGGATAGATGGATCCTGTGTGCAGGAATTTCCTGACCACAGGGAGGCAAGAGATTTGGTTCTTATGATTGAACCCGGTAAATCTATATTTAGTTTCCTAAACCAATCAATGTTGAAAAAAAAGTAAAAGTTCAAATCATGATACAAATGTATGTATTTGGAGAATTGTAACGTAATGCAGTTATATAAGTTCCGTCTCTTTTTCAAGAAGATGCAAAGTCAGTGTTCAAAAATAACATTTAAAAGATGTTTGGAGACCCTTTAATCCAAAAAATAATAAAACTTATGTATTTGGACTAAGTTTATCTCTAGACTGCAAATTAATGTCAAATTCTTATTTAAATCAAGGAAAACTCAGAAAAATGCTATGTATATGTCAAGAGTAACAAAAATAATACTTAATGTTATATATGAGTAGAAATAGAGTGTTCTTAAGTTCATTAAGTCTTTTTATGAACTCAACTCTAAAATTTATGAATTAACTTCAAACCAGTGTTGTAAATAACAATATGCGCTAGTCGGACGGACATGGTACCGCCAAGAAATAATCGGACATAATCGAAAATAATCGGCCAATTAGTAGGAAAAATCCGTGGCAGTTTGATCACCACCAACAACTAATCGACATAAACGACGTTTTTACAACACTGCTTCAAACGACAAATCCAAACTGTTAAAATTCATCTACTTAGAAGTGATACATCTACGTAGAAAAATAGTGTTATACGCATGCACTATCTTATATATTTTCAGAATTGGTGTCAAACAACTACCAGCTTGCTTTTAAAACAACTATATAGAAATGTCTCTTCTTTGAATTAATATATCATTAATTTCAACTGAACAACTTCAAATTTTGTAAATAAAAAAATAAGTAGTCTTGTATATAAATATATTTTTTCTATCATCCAATTAAGTAAAACCAATTATTTACTTTTAAATTTGCATGTCCATAAAATATAAAAATGAACAGAAAGTATACACAAACTTAAAAAATAAAAATAATTCTCTACAAGATAATTTGCAATTATTTGGATGGAATTTTTTGTGAATATTTAATTAATTAGTGACTTGACTCTAATTTTCTAATATACATACAAATTACAAAACCGGCAATTAATACACATGAAATAAGGATTGCAATAAATAAAATTTGATCCGAAGATAGCTATCTGTTAAAAAAAATGGTATCCCTCGTAATATTGGAATTTTTTTTTTTGCAGCCATTATTTTTGCTAGTAACACACAACAGGAAATATTTATCTATCAGGATTCTCATGTAATATTTATTTGAGCTTCTAGATCACATTATAATAATTTTGAGATTTTGCAAGGACACACTTGCGATTTCTCTTGTTTTTGTGTTTTATTCTGAATGGTGCTGCTTTTGGGCCAGGCCCATGTAATAGTATATTTGTTCTCTTTGACTAAACGCCTTACCAAATGTAGGGGTTTAAGGCTTTCTAGCCTAAATCAATAGTTTAATATCCATTAGTACTGAGATATCATTTTTAAAAGGGAAATACGTCCAAGACAAAAAAACTTCCTCTGTAGAGTTTCAGGCCATGTAGTTCCTTGTCGATCATGCAGTAAGTAAGCATCAGCCTATTATTGAAAAATCAAGTTTCATTTAATTTATTAATTATTATAAAATTAAACCACGAAAAATCAGAATTTGTAACAAAAAAATAATAATTTCGCAACAATGTTACATATTCAGCGACATGCAATATGAAGTCAAACACCATGAGCGTCACTGAAGATCCGAAAAGAGACTCTTGGATGACGTTAAAGTTCCCTTGCCGACAGATGGAAACATGAGATGACAAACTTTGTGGGTCTCCAGATTCTCTGTTACGGTCATCGAGAAGACAAATATGAAGTGGTAGTTGTGACGGATACATACCATGTTTGTATGAAGAGTGAATATCAAAAGATGTAACAAAGATGGGTAGAACTAGGGTGATCTTAAGTTCACCAAGCCTCTTGGTGAACTCAAGTCTAAAACTCATCGGATCGGCTTCAAACGACGAATCTGAACTGTTGAAATCCGCCTACCTTACGAGTGATGCGTCTACATTTAAAAAATTTATACTTTCGAATTAATTTAGGATAAAGTCAAGCGGTCAAAATTAGAAGGTTAATAAATTAATTTTAATGCATTCATTTTTTACTTTTTAATTTGACCACTTGACTCTATGCAAAATTAATTTCAATTAAAATTTTTGCATGTAGACGCATCACTCGTAGATAGACGGGTTTCAAGGGTTCGGATTTATCGTTTGAAGCCGATCTGATGGTTTTAGACTTGAGTTCACCAACGATTTGGTGAACTCAAGAGCGCCCTAGTTCTACCCAACAAAGATATATATATATATATATATATATATAGGAGGGCTCAAATAATATTTGTAAGAGATATATATAGTATATTATATATAATATAATATATATATATATAGGCTATGGTGAGTTGTGAAGTAAAACGTTGTTTTACTTCACGTCATATTTTCATTTTGAAAATTCAAACAAATGACTGAACCGTTCAACATTTTCTAAATATTGAAATGTGCTTGGAGACTAAATTTTACATTTTTTGGAATTTTTTTACTATTTATTAAGCCACTTTGAAATCGCTGATCCACTGTAAACAGTAAAATTTTCTGGACCACCGGATCAGCGATTTTCAAAGTGGCTTAATAACTAATACAAAAATTCCAAAAAATGTAAAATTTAGTCTCCAAGCACATTTCAATATAGAGAACATGTTGAGCGGTTCGGATCGTTATTTGGATTTTCAAAATAAAAATATGAGCGTGAAGTAAAAATGACATATTACTTCACAACTCACCATAGCCCAGCTCTATATATATATATATATATATATATATATATATATATATATATATATATATATATATATATATATATATATCAATGAGTCTTTTGAATCAAGTGCAAGTGCATAGTATAAAGGTTCTCCAAATAATATTTGTATTATATTTTTTTTCAATACTCCTATAAACTAATAACAAATTGCCGGATTTATTCCTGATATTCATACTATTCAAAGGATTTTACAAAATTTACGAGTAATGCATAATTTATATATATTTGTATTATGTGAGGAACTTAAGAAATTTTGCTGTTTTCTAAAATTATCAATATGATTTGTGTATTATATGTATTACAAAAATATCAAATGCTATATAGAATATTGCATATTTTAGATCTCAGAATTATTTCTGAATTTCAAATTTATCACTAGTCATGTGTTGTGACAAGTGACAACACGCTTTACTTACACAGCATGACAATATGCATGTCACAGATTATCAGGGTTCACTTTTGTGAGCTGCGCCAGTGCATGCATCTCTGCACTACATTCTACATGGGTTCTTTTGGATGTTTGTAGAATAGGAATGTTCATGCACAGGAAGTCAAATTGATCATGCCTCGTTAATTTCTTTGAATACATAGATGGAAAGGCCGAAAAAGAAAAAAGAATGCATGAATGTGTACACAAGTACATTACATTATTCCAATTAAACAGAAGGTTGACGGAATTGTAAACCACGTTCAACCATTTAATAATGTTAGTGAGGCAAAGTTAATAGACAACAAGATCATTAAAGGAAAAGTATATACTCGTTCATTTTGAAAAGATGTTACAAATATCCAGTATTTAAATACCCACCTAGGCTTATTAAAGTGTTTTTTAAACATATCCTTTATTTTACTTTTCATATTTATATCTTTTATAAAGTTTAATTCCGTCACCATATTTAAATGCCATGTTATAAAATAACATTTTATTTATTGATTATAAAATATTGTCATGATAATATGAAGAGATATATATTTAACTTTTTTAAAATTAGGCACTAATATTAGCTAAAGCAATAAAAGCAGTTATATATCACAATTGAAGAAGTGATTATTTGTGTTTTTTAGGACCAAATACCACGCTCGCTTAAGTACCATTCTTAAGTACCAGCTTTTAAAGTAAATTATGATATTTGCTTCATTCTTTTTTTAATGTCTTTAGCAGCAGCCGTGTGAATATATGTTTCACATAGCTGCTTCCCATAAAATTAGAACTATGCCTGATAAGAAAGAAGTGAAGTATTAAGCAGTATTTTCCAATTTTATAAATTCCCACCCTTATTCCTTGATCATGTATAAATTGACCATTGCTATCAAATATGACTATTATCTCATCTACACCCACTGGCAGCAAACCCGAGCCTTTTTCCGGCCACATCATAAACCACTTTAAAAGTCTGTTGTTGAGTATTTCCGATAATGGACACACTCGTTGCCGGTGCGAAAGCCAACACGTCAACTTTCCATTGTTTAAACTAATCATAATATTCTCAGGTCGCAATTTCATAGTCGCCCCTCCATCAAATACCAATGCCACTGCTGCCACTGCTGTGCTTGCTACTTTCCCTTTAAAACATGTGTCGAGTATCGAATATGCATCGGCTCTTTTGTGACCCCTCATGGTCGCAAGGAAAGCCTTGCTTAATGCTGTGTAAACATCAGATTGCAATCGAGTGATTACCGTCCCGGAATCTATAATTGTCGGGATACTACCATAAGCAGAAGCTGGCACTGCAATCGGTTTTCCAGCCACTGAAATATAGGCTAGCTTAAGGAAGTAGAGTGCATCATCCAGAGAACTAGATACCAGCGGTGTGTAGCTGAAACCTGCAGGGTTGTTGTATGATCCGATTGACAAGAATCCGGTTGACTTGGTCGTAGGAAGGCAGTAAGAAAAGGCATAACCTAGTTTAGGGGCTAATTGTGATAAAAGGAGAGTTTGTTGCGTGCAAGGCCGATAAGTCCTGCAGACTTGCCAAAGAGTCCTTCATTGTCTTGACCGCAACCGTAAGTGAAATTAGGAAAAGCAAAATGAGAGCCAAGAGAAAGTGTATCTTTGCTCAAGTAACCAACAGAGAAAGAACTATCGCCATAGCTTGCTTGGTAAATGCATACATTGGAGGAGCAAGCAGAGGGGTTCAGCGTGGCCGACCTGAGAGATGTGCATTCGGTGGCAGAGCAGGTGATGGCACGGTATGTATTAGATGACTTTGGATTGAAGACGGTACCAACCTAATTAGAAATTGAATTTTATAATTAGTTAAATATACTAAACAAACTATTCCATATATGTTTAGAGAAAATCTTTTTCATTGAATCATTAATGTAAAAGACCACATTATAATTACCTGGGCATGACAGGAAACCGTGCATGGGCGACATTGCATCCAGGAGAGGGATGAACCTGTATCAACCACCATCACATAAGAAGTAGCTGGTGTTCCTATTCCAACTTGAGTGACATAGTTGCCGAGGCCAACTGACCCGCCAGGAGTGAGTGGATCCGACACAGATTTAGTGTCAAATTGGCGATCGAGGGAGGTCGGGCGTGAAGATGGGATTTTAGAGAAGCGGAGTGCGAGAGACTTGACACGAGCTTCGTCATGTGATAGAATGGTGGAGATCGGTACATCAGAAATGGAGGCAGGAGAGCGGGGATTGCGCGGGTGGTACAGAGTCAGATGCAAGCTTGAGCTGTTCGAGTTGCATTTAGCTAAATTTAACGAGTTTCAAATCAGTTCATTACACGACTGCTGTAATAAAGAAATTATGAGATAAAAGGCTACCAAATTTCTTATGGTACAGACGTTTAAACTGTACTAAAAGATAAGAAGAAAAATAATACAGAAAATTTAAAGTACAATAAATTCGCTATATAGAGTAGGTTTTGGTTCATAAGGTAATTTAGAGGCTCCTGTTTTATTATATTGTGCCCCATATACAATCACCCAAATAAATTTACTATTCTTAGCAAACAATCGCACGGTTTTTGTAGTTTTAACTTTATATATATCAATTATGCACGCTTATATACATATAGTTATTCCTATTAATTAATGTAACATTGGTTACAACTTACAGCAAGATAATATATGTATGAACTGTTTGACATGATCTGCCAAAAAACTGGCAATTTTATTTATCTTCTTCTATTTTCACTTTTGTTTATGGCTTTCCAATTTTCTGGGTTGACAAGTAATGGTTAATTAGTTTGTTTTAGTATACATCAACTTTCTGGTTCCATTCAATTCCCATTAATGAGAATAAAAGGCTCTGACAAAGTGAGCTTTGAAAATACTAAATTTTCCGAGATAATCTGTTCATACAGGAATTTTTCATCTTAAGTTTCAATAGTTCAATTACTTGTGAAAAATAAACACGGCAATTACAAATGACAAGAATAATTACTTTATATTACATATAGTATGTATAGTTTCATCACAGTACTACGTCTCAAAAAAGCAAGAAACTTAAAGGGAAACGAAATGCAAAGATAAACAGAGAACGTACTATTGAATTTGGAAGAACAGAGAGCAGGGGATGTGTTTTCCGCAAAAGCAACAGATGCTAAGTAGAGAAGAATAGAGAGAGCATAAAAGAGAGGCAACCCCATCTCCATTAAAATTCTTGGGACAATTAGTTACTTTGTTAGCACATCTTGGTTTCTTATTTATACAAAGAAAAAGAAGAATATATCCTTGCATTAAGAAACCAAGGCTGTGGTGGTGGGCTGGTGGAATAGAATTGATAGCAACTGCCTCTCACCTATCACGGATACCTTTTGAACTATAAATATTTATCGGTGGACCTAGGCCTAAAATGTGATTATGGTAAAGAGAAAGAAAGGAATCAAACGGGGGTGGCACATTATTGTCAATTAATTATCAGACAAGTGCACCAGTTGTCCTGTACTGGTACATTCTGTCGTCGATTGATACGAGTAGGTGGGATAAAATATGATACAGCGCAACTTAATTTCTTACTAATTTCGTAATTGTGAAAGACTGATTAATTGTGGATGATGCCATTTAGCTATATAATCTATTGGATTTCCCCTTAAACGAACGCCTCTTCTCTTTCGCCAATGTTATAAATCAAATTACAAAAGTACAAAACACTGTTGTGCCTGTGCACATTTGACTTTTGAAATACAGACAGGCATATGCTGGTGCTACTATGTTGCTCCAGCCACTTTATTTTGGAAACTGGTAATAAATGTTTTAAAGTGTTTTTACGCACTAAAAGTTAAAACCATCAAATTTTACGCAGATTATATGAAATTGAACTATCAATTTGAATGCCAAGTGTTTTTCTCAATGTTTTAAATAGCGTTTATAGCGTCATAGCGGGAAGGCTACAAAAAAAGCTATAGCGAATAGCGTAGCTATAGCGGAAGCTATTTCAAATAGCGTTTTTTTTTTACAAAAATTATATTATATGTACTATATATTAACATTATCTAAAGTTTCATAGAACAATAAATAACACCAATTAATAAGAAATTATAATATTCATATTGAACTAGTATAAAAGTCCATGGTTCAAAATATCCATAATAATATCATAAACTATCGATCTTTTTCTATACAAAATATCTTAAGCATCATGATTCATTCTATTTTTTTTCTATACAAATAATTTTATGGATCTTTATTTAAGCCCATATAAATTGTCTAAAAAAACCTAATTGCATAGCGCGCAAATAGCGCGCTACACGCTATGCGCTATAGCGGACCGCTATTACCGCTATAGCGGCCGTAGCGCAATTAGCGTATTTTCATACCATAGCTTAGCGTTTAGGGTCCAAAAACGCTATAGCGGCGCTATACGGCGCTATAGCGAGCTATTTAGAACACTGGTTTTTCTAGTGCAAACTCAGGGGATGATCATTATTGACATATATAAAACTATAGATGTATAGTTGCATGTTTTTAGACAAAAAAATTTAATTAAGATAAATAAACAATAAATCCGAAATTTTTTAGTTAGCTGATGGATCAAAATAGTACTACTACTTCTAAAGATTTATAATCCTAATTTCTACTTACGTTCAGATCACAAGCGCATAATCCTACCGTGTAGTATGATTGAGGTGTTGATCCACAATAGTGTATTAGATTTTAAACAATTTTCACTAGTTTAGATTATTGGATTTTTAAAAGTTTGAGATGGTGTTGCTAATTGCAATTAAGGTAAATGTTAAACAGTAAATAGAGAGTCTCTAGATTTCAGGTTTGTCATTCTTAATCAGTAAGTAGTTTCGCGTCTCTCTACATTGCACGCAGCACTGTCACTGTCGCATGCGGCCTAAATTACCCCACAGCTATCCCGCACACGGCACTGCACTACCCCGGGCGTGCTGGGTATTTATTTATGCGATTTGGTGGAAAGGTTCCGATCTGCGATCGACTTTTGGGCTATTTAAGACTAAAGTATTTTACGCAATTATATTATTTTCCTATACTACTATGTAGTTGAAATATCCCAAATACCCTACTTAATCTAAGTATCTTCTAATGTTATTTAAATGTACAATTTACGTTATCCTTCCAAGGAAGCCCACTGAGTTTTAACCCTAGTCTTTGAACCGTAGTCAAGTCTCGTTAGCCGAAGTGTTTGGAGTACTTACATACATTATTCTTCTCAGACAAAGATTCAACGACTTAACACCTATTGATATGTGGATATCATTGGCATATAGTAGACAGAACTATGTATGTAAGTACAATAAAAAAGAATTATAAGTGTAAAGGAAAACTCAAACCACAACATAAACAAAACATAAACATATACTAAAACATAATCAAGAATTCAAATACAATCATCACCCTAGATGAGAAGTTTAGCTTCTCATAGCCATGGCAAAATAAAAGAAATAAAATAAGAAGAACATAAATTACAACTCAATTAAAGATGAAAGAACCTCTACCTCCTTAGATGACGCATTCTTCTCTTGCTTGACTTCTAATGGCTACCATCCTCTCTCTAAGTAACTCTCTAACCTAACCTAACAATGAGGATTGCTAGTCTACTATTCTGGACTTGACACAATTAAACACACACACTAAATTCTATTACTAGAGGGGTATTTATAGCCTTCCTAAATGAGATGTGGAGTAGTGGAAGTAGTGGGGGACGTGGGGTTCACCCATGATTGGATAAATGAAGCCAAAAATAGCTAAAATAGCTTGGCTCTTAAGAAAATGAGTCCTTCTAGAAGGCCCATCAGATAAATCGCCTATTTTTATGACAGTCCACGAATTGTGTAGCCTCAGGGCATGCTGTATGCGGCATAGAGAAGGCCGCAGGATTCCTGACTTAGGGATTTTCTTGTATTTTTTGTCATTTTGCATGTTGTGCTCTTCGTGTGAGGTGTTGCATGCTCCATGTAATGTGTCATTTTGATGCCTTATTCAGAAATTGCATAAATACGACACTTTTGCTCTGTTTTTGCCCTATATACACAACTTTCTCAAAAACCTGCCAAAAAGACCTAAAAACATATTTGCGGTAAATAAATCGGAAAAATGACTACTTTGCATTCGCTTTTCGCCATTTTCGGAAGAAAAGATAGTGATTTTCGCTATATGTTTTGGCTTCATCACCTTAAACTTTTGTTCGTCCTTGAACAAACTGAGTAAAAGACTATTAGATAGGTTGACTAAAAATTGTCTCTTGAACAAAATTTTTAAAATTATTGATAAATTTACTAAGAATTAACCTAATACAAAAATGTTTACTCAATTCCTAATATTTGTACTTGGTGAAAGTTTTAGAAAATAGAAATTTTTGCATTCAAACACTCTGATTTTATTTTGAAATATTTTGAAGACAACCCATCTTAACATCATCATGGTAAAAGAGGCCTTAAATCAATCAATACTCATTTTTTTCATCCTTTTAAATTTTTGATCCCTTCTTTGAGCTAAGAATTTTATAGACTAAGTGTATTAGTAGAGAGTCCGGCTACTATAACACTAGTGTCATTTCAAACTAAATAACACCACATCTTAAACCATAGGATCTACTTCAATATTCGTGCACAAGATAGAGCTGGAATGACACTAGTGTCTTGCACGAATATTGAAGTAGATCCAATGGTTTAAGATGTGGTGTTATTTAGTTTGGAATGACACTAGTGTTATAGTAGCCGGACTCATTAGTAGAATGCAATTTTATAAAAATAATTGCAAGAAAGTAAATACACCTTACTCAATTTGACTTTACCCTTCTAGCATCCTGAATGTACCTAAGGATTTCATTGGGTGATTCTTCTAGCGCATACATACAAACGAGAGGTTATGCGTTTCGAATGCACCTAAGAATTTCATCGAATCTCAAATTGAAACATAGTGGTGGGACTTATTTTGCGTCCTCTTCTAATAATTATTATTTTTGGATTTTTGGTGGGACATTTTTTGTCCTCTTTTAGTACTATTTGCATCTACTATGAATACACATAATATCTAGATTTATATATATCTAAAAATTATCTTTTATAATTTTGCCAAATTATCGGGGTCTCAATTTAAAAAAAATGTATTTAGAAAATATTTCCAACTTTAAGAAATTTTTGCTAACATAATGCCTAAGGAAAATTATCTTTCAAAAATATTTCTTTTTCGATCAATATGTTGTTAGCCTTAGTCTTTCCATGTCTAAAATTTCAATCAAGTGTCTTGGAGACTATGCTACCTTTTCATTTAGGAATTGCCTCAACAAAGTATAAGTTTCCTTCTTTCAAAAAATTTCAAAATTGTGTGTTTTCATGTGAGAACTAACAATCTCAAATTTACTTTACTAATCTATTTGATATTACAATCTATATTATTGATCTTTGTAAAGTCTTGTTGATTCTATTGGTTCTTCAACTTTATTTTTGCAATTATAATGTTCTTGAACCTGCAAACTCACTCATACAATGAAATCGTTAAATTCAAACTTGTATGTTTTTGTAAATTAATTAAACACGGCAATTAGAGAATTGTATAGAACAACAATCTCCACCTTTTGATACTTTGCAAAACATACAAGGCAAGTAGGTACATAAAGCGATTTGTTTATGTTAGTAGTTGGTGTCCTAGACCTAGATTTATGTATGATATGTTTAGTTTATTAGTGAATGATTTTATCATTTTGTACCTTAAGTATTCATTCTAGTGGATCATTTGAGTTGATGACTTAAATTGTGAAGTTCTAAATTTCACATGTTTTATAATTGCAAAACTCTATTAATGTTAGAAATTTATACTTGTGAAATCTTACATGCATACTGCACATTATTTTCATCAAACATATGTTGTAAATTTGCATGCATGCCCAATTGCCATTTCTTCTAATATACCGTTAACTTTGCTTGTTGGATCCTATTGTTATTGGATCTATCTTGTTTAGATGTAAAGTAACAATTACACACCCTCAATTTTTATTAAAGTAATAAATGCTTAAATGCAATATTTTTACTAATTGCGGGGAGTGCACAATTTTAGGGGGAGTGCTTCGTAATTGTAAATGACGAAAGTCCCAATTTGAGGGGGAACACTTTTCCTTGTTATTTTTCACCCATTTCGTCAATTTCCAAAAAGGGGAGAAATAGCAAGAGATGCAAAAAATATTTACTTAGGGTTTAGGTGTTAGGGTTGACCTAAACAATTGTAGCAATTCAATAAAGATATTGAATCATGTCATCTAGCATACGGATGCATGTTGATTGATCTTGCACATTTGCGCAACACTTAACAATTCAATTTGATCAATCAACCAGAGCATGCATTCCATCATCCAATTCATTTGTGATATAATTAATTATGCACACATGGCATACAATTGTGCAATGTAAAAAAAACATTATAACAATGAAGCACAATTCAAGCATGGCATATTTCTAAAGATCAAAGTACCAATATAACATGCAAATCAAGCATGCTACACAATTCATATGCCATGCACCCTATCACAGCAATTCAAGTAATCAAACACATCATGCATAGACAATCAATAAAACCGTAATTTGTGCAATAGATTTTGCACACATATACCACACATAGGCAATCCATATGCCTAAGATAGACAAGATAATAAGCCAAGCACACACACCAATATAAATAGAACTAGCATAACATAAATAAGTTCATGTTTCAACTCATCACAAAATAACATCCAACATATCCAAAGATAATAGCATCACGAAATAATAAGTTCATGCATACCACAAATATTAAGGCAACATAATATATATTGGTTAGGAGTTTTAATGATAGGTTGTAGCAAAATTTGAAGTTGTGAGAACCAAATTAGATGAACCTTTGAAATATTCTAACACTTGTTAGAACTTTTCCCCTTCTCGAACACAGTCCCTCCACTTCCAGTTGCCATGCCACCACGTTTGCAAGGTGGACACTTCCACTTGGAGAACCTCGGATCCTTCTTCTTAATAGCGCCTGACACATTTCGGTGCGAGGCTCAGAGGCAACTCTCACAATGAAACAATTTCCATGTCCCTTTCCTTGCTTGTTGCAAGAGAAACACTTGAACCACATTCGACCTCATTCGCGTTCATTGGAGTCATCACTCTCTATATCTGAGTCAAGGATAGGGTCCGAGTCAAGAATGGCGTCAACAAACTTTTGAATGCCGAAATTGCACATCATTAACTCCTGAATCTCTGTCTTAGTGAATGCTTGAAAAATCATGACCCAAGGTGTTTTTCAAACGACAAGCCATTTCTAACACTAAAAACGAAGAGAGAGTAAAAACAAAGAAAAATTTATCGATCGAAAGAAAGATACTCAAACCTTGAAGATACTCCAAGGAGAAACCTATGATGAAGCCTACTCTTCGATCTGATGGTCAGATTTTTAGATTTAAAAAGATGGTTGTTTTAACCCTAAAAATGTGCACATAAATATAACATACAACATGGCACGCCAAAATAAACTTATGATACCATAAAATATCCAGGGTGGACCTAACTTAGCATTAAGGGGCCCATGGCAGTCAAACATAACCCAACATTGTGCATCTCTGTGATTTGGACTGCCCGACACCTGTCACTGTTTTAACCATAAATGGAATTATATCAGGTCCAATTTCAACAAAGCAAAAATTCAAGAAAAGAAGACAAAGATCGATCCCTTCAATTCTTATGTTGAAGTTTTCTCAGAATCATGATGCAAAATATGGTAAAGAAATGAACAAGACAGTGATGCAAAAAGAATTTTTTTTTCGCAATCCTTGTAGGACATCCTTGGTAGCAACCAGTGTTTAGGCCATAAGTTTGTCATATTGGACCGAATTGGACATAAAATAAATTATCTAGAAAGTTCACAAAAATATGCACAACATTTCTGCTTCGGGCTTGGGCAGAAACCTAGTGTATCATGGTGGAATGATTAAATAAAAATTAGTATCACAAGATCAACATGAGTTGGACAGCCTCGATAGCTGTTAGTATTTCGACCATATATCGGTCATTCTAACTCCGATTGGGTGATCTAAATTTATATGAAACGTAGACAAAGACACCTACAACATTCATGAAGGAATGAAACCAAAAATCTGAACGAATCATGATCATAAGGTTTGTACAAATGGGGTACGAATATTGCCATTACAGCTTGCTCTAGAAATCTGGATCACTTAGAGTAAATTGGCTATAACTCGGTCATATCAACTCTGATTTGGGCAAATGAACATGCGTTGGAAAGGTCAACCAAGACCTACAACTTTTATGTTGTACAAAAGTGCATAAAATGAACTTATAACATCCAAAAGATCTGATGAATGCTAATTCTCAATCAATGTGCTGCTTTTAAGGGCTAAAATTAATATGGCGTGATTCATGACTAAGATCCCTTGACGCCATTACTCTTGGACAGCTAGGCCACATCAAGGCCCCCCTTGGCGGCCAAGACACCTTCTCCATCTATAAAGAAAACCCCCAGAGCCTGGAAAAAAAAAAAAAAAAACATCTCACCTCTCAAAAACTATACCAAAATTCTGCTCAAATAACAACTCGTGCCCCTCACTAAAACCCTTCTACAAAAATACACATCCAAAATATGAACAAATCTTCTACATAAAAGTTGTAGTTATCTGAGTCAAGAATCTACAGCCACTGAATTCACTCAAATCGGAGTTCGGAGCACCAAGATCTGGCCAAAATCGTGACTGCTATTCGTGCCTAAAACTGAAACCGAGCTGAACTAGTCATCTCACTTCCACAGAATACTGACAATCGTCCGTCCAAAATCTGAGAAAATGTTCTACAAGAAAGTTGTAGTTCCCTGAGTCATGAATCCATAGATATCAAAATTCCCCAAATCTGAATTACTATCAGCGAAATATAGCCAAAACAGTGACTATTGCGTATACCTTCCAAAACCGCAAACTCTACAAACAATCCAAAGCCAAAACAAACGTTACAACTTTCCACCACAAAATAATGAAAATCCTAAACCTCAAATACTACAACCACAAACAGCACTCCTCAAATGAATCTCAAAACCTAATCACACACACGACAATATTCTAAATAATTCACCGCTACTTCCGGACTTGAAGCACTCGGTGCAATAGGGTGCCGGTTGGGCAAAATCATCACACAAACACTCACTACTATCAGACTCGAAGCACTTGGTGTGTGTAGGGTGCCGGTATGGCGATTCAATGGGCTTGAAACACTCGGTGGTGTAGAGCGCCAACAAAAAAAAGAATCCGAAGCACTCGGTGCGCGTAGGATGCTATAATCATGCTAATGATGAGTGCGAATGAGGCAGAAATGCTGTCGAAATTCCCTCTTGATTTAACATGAAAACAAAATTAAAAATACAAAATTCAGACAAAATGCTGCTGAAATTATCTCTTGAACAAAGAAAAGAAAATAAATTATTGAACAGAATAATGACAAAAACATTAAAAAAAACAAAGTTGTACACAAGAGGAAGAAATATGAAAGTTTCAGAAACTGAAACATGAATTGAAGATAAGGTTCGGGTAACTTGCTCACCGAACTTTATAAAATGCAAGACACAAAAGTTGTAGAGACCTTAGTTACAGAACCATGAGCGCTAATTTTACATCGATCGCACATCCAAACGGCAAAATACGCCCAAAACAATGCACAAAGGTCGGCTGTCTCTAAAAAGCAGAAAACAGCAAGGCTGTCCCGACTTTAAAAATCTACCAGAATCACCTATTCATAATCTTACAAAACATTCCACATGAAAGATGTAGCCCTCTCAGTCAAGTATATGTGAGCTCTGGTTTCAACTCGATCGAACCCTTCAGTAGAGAGATTGGACCAAAATAATACACAAAGGTCCGCTAACTCCAGACAGTAGCCGTACTCTGACTTCTAAAATCCACCATAAATCACCAATCCAAAATCTAGACTAATGGTCCACACGAAAGTTGTAGCGTTCTCAGTCATGAAGACATGAGCGCTAGTTTCACCTCAATTGGGCTCTCCAGTAGAGAGATCTAGTCAAAAGATACCCGAAGGCATACCCTAACTTCTTAGATTCCAGACAGCAGGCATACCCCGACTTCCTAGATTCACCATAAATTATATATTCCGAACTGACAAAACATGTGACACGAGAGTCATCGACCCTGCTGTCGTGAACCTTTGAGAACTAATTTCACGCCAATCGGACCTTCCATAAAGAATTCTAATCCATAGACCCAGATGTTCGGTCTCCCAATAGTCGAAATGACCAAATAAACTCGAAGAGTCCCCACTCTAAATATGATTTCTAGCCATAGCAACCAAACAGTCCCGCCTCGATGGCATCAACATGTGTATACACACACAAATACAAGTCACCTCTAAATAAGAGATGTTAAACCCGAATATAAATCAGAAAAAAACATCAACTCAACAACATCTATGCCCCATGACGAAGATTCCTAGAGTTTGGAGAAAGACACACAATACCTATCCAGAAACTATACCAGAAACCCTATGCATTTTCATTCCATCCTAACTCCAAAGCTTCCATGCCACCTTAAACCAAGGGCTTCTACGTCCAAAACCAATCTAAAACCTACACTAAATTCGAATAAACCAAAACAAAACCTATGCCAAATAAACCAAACATATACAAATAAACCCAAATCACCATCAAGCCTAAGCAAACTCAAACCTAAATAAAATTCAAATAAAACCAAGACCAAATCAAATTCAAGCAAGATCAAGTTTACACCCGAACAAGCCAAAACATAAACAAACACAAGGTAAACTCAAGTCAAACCAAAGACTTCCATGCCAACCCAAAATAAAGGCTTCCACGCCACTCAAAACCAAAGGCTTTCACGCCAACCCAAAATAAAGGCTTCCACGCCACCCTAAATCAAAGGCTTCCACGCCAACCAAAAACAAAGGCTTACACGCCACCCTAAACGAAAGGCTTCAACGCCAATCCAAATAAAGGCTTCCACGCCTTCCAAATACAAAGGCTTCCACGCTAACCCAAATAAAGGCTTCCACGCCAACCAAAACCATAGGCTTACACGCCACCCTAAACGAAAGGCTTCTACGCCAACTCAAATAAAGACTTTCACACCTTCCAAATACAAAGGTTTCCACGCTAACCCAAATAAAGGCTTCCACGCCAACCTAAACCAAAGATTTTCATGCCATCCAAACCAAAGGCTTTCACACTAACCAAAACCAAAGTCTTTCATGCCAACCCAAGTCAAAGGCTCCCACGCCACCTCAAACTAAAGGCTGCTGCGCCACCCAAATTCAAAGGCTCCCATGCTAACCCAACAAATACATAAGTTCAGCTAAAGTCCTTGCATGTAATAGGCACCCTAAGGGAAGGAAAACCCTACGGACACCACGGGCATATGATACGCCCTTGTCTAACCCCTCTGCGCCAGTCTGACTCGTAGGCTGTCGAAGTGTTCTAGACGCCCACTCACATAGTTCGGTGACGCCCATAACATATATGTTCAGCTAAAGCCCTTGCATGAAACAGGCATCCCAAACAAAAGCCCTAGAAAATCCTAGTCACCCTCAAACCAGCTAAAGCCCTTGCATGTAATAGGCACTCCAAGGGAAGGAAAATCCTACGGACACCACGGGCATATGATACACCCTCGTCTAAACCCTCTGCGCCAGTTCGACCTGTAGGCTGTCGAAGTGTTTCAGATGCCCACTCACGTAGTCCGGTGTCACCCATAATATATGTCCAACTAAAGCCCTTGCATGAAACAGGCACTCCAAACAAAAGCCCTAGAAAACCCTAGGCACCCGCAAACCAGCTAAAGTCCTTGCATGTAATAGGCAACTCCAAATTAAACAAAAGCCCTAGAAAATACTAGGCATACACTGTTAGTATGCCCCCTCGAGGGTTGAATCAGTACTACCCCTCTGATTCAGTATTGCTCTCTCTTCTTGATTGCACTCCAGATACCTTACCCTAATCATGTCATTTTGTCTAGCCCCTTAATCGGAGGTTCCTGGATACTATCCAGGGTAATTAACGGCAGGGGCTTACGTCTGCCGGAAGAAAAAGAATCTCCACAATCAAATAATAAGCTTCTTCCCATTTACCTATTTGAGGGAGGGAGTGTATCTGCAGAGACGTTCGCGCTGGTCTACACCAAAATAATAGGCCGACAAAAATGCCTCAACAATGGTAGAAACTAGGTTTTTAAAAAGACGTCGAAGAAAGAGGTTAAAACACAAAATCCTTGTGTAGATCGGGTTGAGGGTGAAAATGAGAGAAGAATGAGTGTTCGTACGAAGGATTTGGTGGAAAGAGGTAGTCGAAACAGGTGAGAGATGGTGGAGGAGATGAAAAGACAAAAGAAGGGGAGTTGATCGGTTTGGAGAATGAAAAAAGAAAGAGGGTCCCCCATTTTAAACGCCTCCTGGGTGATCCGTTCAGACGGTATACTTTTGTACGATATAGATAGTTCATTTTGTTCTGTTTTTTTCCGTCTTGATATAGAAGACTTATCCTGTCTACGGTTCCGTTCGAATGGCATGATCACGGATTCCTCTTATTTAGACTCTGAAGTTTCTGACTTGATACGAAATAATTTTGTTATACGCTTAGTGTATGGAATGATTTTTCCATGTTTCTTCTGTTCATATTTCGTTTGGTATGGAAAAGTCATTTCTCTCAAATTTTCATTTTATTCTCCCAGTTGAGCAATCGTATTATACGAAATAGTTAAATTGTAATTAATGTAGTGTAAATACTCATTCCGTTATGTACGGATGAAACCATTCCGTATGGACGACTTGATATGGCTTAAATTATTCGATATGCATGAACATTTTCTTTGGATACCTACATATATATATTTATATATATATATATATATATATATATGTCAATGCTCTAACCTATCAGATACCTTGCTTAGTTGGAAAATAAACGCGATCTCTGTTACCGGGAAACTTTCGCTTTAAATAGGGGGGCCCCTACTGTTGCGATGTCTTGTCAACGATAATAACGGGAGTCCGCATAGCAACTGAGGTGTCCCCATAATGGGCGGTAATACTCGCATAATTGACGGTAACGCGAAGTTAATATCAGACTGGGCCTTAAAGAATGTGGCCCAGCTCGACTTCGAGGGCCAAGTTATTTTTGAGTTGATCGGGCAAGGCTTAGTTTCAGCCTTTGCCCGGCCGTCCGGCCTTTGGGATTCAGGCCTTACTCTGCTTGATCTCGGGCTGGACCCTGAGGGGATTCGAGTCCCGACTTCCCCTTCGGGCCTGCTGAGCAGTGACCCGACTTGGCTATGTGATCTCGGGCTGGCCCCGGGAGGGGGTCCGAGTCCCAAGGTGTTCTTGGGCCATGGCTGTACTAAGGGCCTTGTTTTGCTCTATTTCAAGTTGGCCCTTTATAGGGTCTGATAGGTCCATATATCAATGGCCCTTAAAAAGCCCAGGCCTGGCCCAACAAAACACTCCCAGATTCGAATTCACAGAAGGCTGGCCCAAAAACAGGCCACGGCCTAAAAACAGATCGGGACTCGGACCCCCTCCCGGGGCCAACCCGAGAATAAGAAAATAACTCGGGATTCGGACCCCCTTCCGGGGCCAACCCGAGACCAAGTACAGGCCGAGATTCAGACCCTCTCTCAGGGCCAACTCGGGACCAAACAAAACAAGGCTCGAAGCCTAACACGCCGAACAGCCAGAGAAGGTCGACGCACGACCTCGCTGTTCGGTTTGAGACAGATTATACGAATACTATCGCCTGTTTATGCGGACGCCCTCAACAGTTATGCGGACCGTCATTAATGTTGGCAATACCCCGCTACAGTATGACGCCCCCTATTTAAGGCAGAGAAATCCCCAGAAAGGGGGACCGCATTAATCACAACCAGAGGTGGTATTAAAAAGGGTTAGAGCGTTAATACCCCTCCGACACCCTGCGTGTCCACCATCTCGTCCCGTTTCGCTTGAACCGGGACGAGCTACACATTCAGTCACCAGCTTCCGCACGGCCTGCTCCCCAGGGACAGGACGTGCCTGCACCTTACTGGACCGAAGCCCAAGTACGGCTCGGCCCCCTTGGGAAGGGACGTATCAGGGTCCGAATCCCGAATCTTTTATAGGCCAAACTCAAGTTTATTGAGGGTCATTGGCACATGGGCCTATCAATGACCATATCGACAACAAACACTATAAAACTTAGTAGGAGGTTTCTTGTTCTTTTGAAGATTTTGTTGTGTACTATTGTGTTGTTGATAATGACTTTTGGGTTTTTGAGCTTGTATCCTTGAATTTCTAGAGTTTTCAATTGATATTCTAGATGTATAATTTATTCGTCTTTGATTGAGTTCATTAGTTTTAGTGTAGTCTATTGAAGTGTCTTTGAGGGATGATTCTTTTGCTTTCCTTTTTGTGTCATACTTGCATCTTTAAATTCATAAAACCATTCATTTCGACCTCTAAAGTAAACTTTGTTTGACCATTGTAGATTGAATTTGTTTTCTAGATTTGGTTGTGCATATTTGTTCTCATATCTTGGGCCTTTAGATGCATGATCTCTAGAGTTATGTGAGTGTCTACCTCTTGAATGTTGATTTGTCTTTAACCTCTCTTTGGTAGAGTTGTTGGATTCAAATGAGGATTTATCTTTCTTGTTTCCAACAACCAATTTATCCTTATGATTTCGTTGATTTTTAGTTAGCTTATTGACCTTATCAATCGATATGACTCGATTTTTAACGCATCTATTTCAATTGATTGTGTTTAACAATTAGATACTTCTAATGTATTCAATTCAAGAACCTCAATTTTGGATTCAAGCTCAATAACTTTAGACCTTAAGTTTGTATTATAACCTCTCTTTTAAGGCCTTATTGGACGCATCAAGTAAGTTTTGTAATATAATTTTCTCATTTGATCTTTGACACTTTTTTTCAATTGAATGCTTGAATTATCAATCTTATCACCCTCATCAATGATTCCACCACATTCTACCATCATTTCTGCTTCGTTCTCAAAATCATCATCAACAAGTTCTAGAGTTACCTCTTTAGCGGAAATTGTCGAGACCTCACTTGACTTGTTTGATTTTGCTTCTTGATTCCTTGAACGAGCAATTTCCTTAAGCGTTTCGATGGTGCATTCATCGGTGATATTCTTGCTTGCGATGATAGAATCGATATCTATGAAGGTTGAACTCTCATCCATAACTGCCACCAAGACGGAAGTAGGCTTTTGTTTGTCGATCATCTTTGTGATCGACCAAGTTCGTGTGTTTCCTTCAAATAGATTTGTTAGTACTTTTCACAGGTCATGTGCATTCACGTATTGTTCTATCAAAGGTTCCATACTCCCCAATACAAGATAATATTGCACATTTTGTACCACTGTCTTCTTTAGACTCAATTTTGGACTTGTTGGTCAATTCGTTTTTGTCATAAAATTTTGGTACATACCCATTTTCTACAATATCTCAAATTTCCAAGACATTAAGATAATTAATCATAAGTACTTTCCAATAGTCAAAATTGCTTGTGGTTTCACCAAGAATTGGGGGTAGGTTGTATTTTTGGGGTGTCATTTCTTAGATCTTGAAAGCTCAAATTAAGTGTGTCTTAATTCAAGTTAACTTGTTCTGATACCACTATATTGTCCCTAACGGCACCTAGAGAGGGTGAATAGGTAGTCTTAAAGACTTTTAGTCATTTTTCGGTTTAACCCTCTAAATTAACAAGTTAATCAATGCAACAAGCAAGCGTGTGCAAATAAAGTAAATAGAGTAGAGTTAGAGAAATCTGACACGCGGGACGATAACGGAGTTTGGCGTAAAATGCCTACGTCTCTAGGGTAGAGCAACCTCGTCAGCGCCCATTTTCTATTACCCAAAAGAAATGATACAAGTCGTGACATGTGAGCCTAACAACGGTGGGAAGTCACGGCCTAACTCATATACAAAGTTGAGCCTAGAAGCTCGAGCTGGAGAGTCCTACGCAGAGGATCGTCACACAACTATGTTTATATGTAGCGGAAACGCTGGAACCGGTGAGCCCCTTAATGCCCTACAAGCGGAGAAGTCACTCGACTATGACAAGGAAGCACTAAAGTAGATCTCCACATATCGAACAAGAACCAACACTCTAACTAAATCTAGGGAAGATTTGTCAATTGGATTTTAGATTATCAATGGAGTTTTGAAGTTTAAGCTCTCAAGAACACAGAATTTATGCTTTTTGAAATTAGGGGCGGCTTGCTTAAAAACTGGAGTGAGAGTATTTACTCTATTTATAAAGGAGGTTCTAGATCTAGGTATTTGAACTGTTCTATTCAGAACGGTAAACTTCTGTACAGAACGGATAGTTCAAATATATTGCAGTTTAGGATTTTTTGCCTTTATGAAATTTATCCTTTTCGTTCATTATGTTTAGGTCCGTATAGAACGGATAGTGTATTTTCCCCAAATTCTGTGTTTCTCAAGTAGTGTACAGTATGGACTGTATCCATTCAGAACGGATAGTGTTATCATGGAATGTCTCTGTCTTTTTACGGAACCTTCCATTCCGAACGGTTAATTTGTCAACCAGAATAATTCTTCTGTACTGTAATGCCTCATACTGTATCCGTCCGGTACCATGTCAATACATTCCGTACTAAACGGTTTGCTTCTGTACTGAACGAATAGTTCCTGAAATTAACAATCTCAAATTTACTTAATCTATTTGATATTACAATCTATATTTTTTATCTTTGTAACGTCTTGTTGATTCCATTAGTTCTTCAACTTTAATCTTGCAATTATAATGTTCTTGAACCTGCAAAATCACTTATATAATGAAATCGTTAAATTCAATCATTGTATATTTTGCAAATTAGTCAAACACGGTAATTAGAGAATTGTATAGAACAACATAATCTCTATTACCTTCGTTGTCCTAAATTAGTATCTAGATTAATGAAGTGCATTTTACTTGAACTTAATACCTTATAGAAGGAGAATAGTAGAAATTGGAGATAACAACAAGATTATAAAAAATCTAAAGCGAAAAATTCATGGCAAAATTGGAGATAACAACAAGATTTTAAAACATCTAAAGAAGCGAAAAAACTAAGTAAAAGCAGTTTGAAATCTTACTTCGAGCTGACAGTAGTCGAAACGGAGAGAACTAAGAGTGTTTAAGAGAGAGAAAGAGAGACGTATGATAGCCGCTCTCCGGTCGATCACGAATTCGTAAACGCTAATCAGGTTCATTCTCACTCGCTCTCTCCTTCTCTCTTGCTCTCTAATTACATATATTTAGCGACTTTTTTCTAATTGAGTATTTTTTAAATTATATGTAGCGAGTATATTTTTCCGCTCACATAAAAAATCACGAATTCCAAAAAAAACGAATTTTTTTCATAAATTACATATATTTAGATTATATGTAGTGAGAAAATTATTTAATTAGAGAGCTCATATTAAATTTAAAATTTTATCTTTCAATTGTGACTATTAGCAGATAGAAACATCTAACGTGCTTAACAATGAAATGAAAGGGAGAACGTTAAATTTTGGCATCTTTAATACAAACTTCCTAAATAATTACGACGGCATGATGTGATGCGTTGCATGCATACTTGGCATTTGACTGGGACGGGGTGCCACCGTGCCATAGAGGCATAGACCCATAGCTGTGCCGCAGTGCGAAGTTGCAAACCATATGGCAGCAGATGCTGGGGGAACCTCGACAGTATCATTCGCCGTGTTTAGTTGGTCAATATAAAATTTCAGTTAGTCAGCACCCATGTTCGCGGCGATATACGTGCGCAACAGAGAAGACTTTCTAACAAGTAGCAGTAATCTGAAGTCAAGTTCCTCTAACACAGAATGCGAGAAGAATCCTAGACTCTCTCCCACCTCCCACCTCACGTCTCTTGCCTCATGTCGGGTTCGGATCTGCTTCCTGAAGAAGACGAACGAAGATCCCTCCTCAGATCCGATCCATTATCATCCTCGTCCTCGCTCTCCTCGTCTCCATCCACTTCACAGCCGCAGGTGGCGAATTCCACTAATTTGGGCACGCCGCGTGTGCTCCTTTCACGGCTCCACGTGGATAGACAGACATCACCTGAGCCGGTTTCCGAGGCCAATGCGGGCACTCCACGTACGGTACTGAGACTATCGTCAGGTGGATTGACGCGCCGAAGCCTCCATTGGGAGTCTTCCCGATTGGGACCTAATGTTACTGCGGGGTCGCCGCGTAGCGTGGTGAGGGATGAGCTGGCGGATGGGGCGCCTCCTGAGTGGGCCCTGCTGCTCATAGGATGCTTGCTTGGCCTTGCTACTGGTGTATGCGTCGCTGCCTTTAATCGTGGGGTTAGATTATTCCTCTGCCTTTTTAACATTAATGTCCTCTCTGGATCTGTTGCTTCTATTTTTGTCTAAAGTAAAACTTTGTGGTATTGGTTACAGACTCGCGTTGACCGAGTGCTGCACGAAGGAACTAATTAATTAATCGCTGAATTTTAGTAATGATAAAATGCTATTGTCATTTGATCCTTCTACTTTGGTTTTCTCTGGGCTTTGAAGTGGTTTTGTCCCTCTTGAAAATTGTAAATTAGCAACTCTTGTTTTGTCCGTCTATTATACTGATTTTGTTTCCTCTCCATTTACCAGAAAACTTTTATGTAGTGTAGGATACCCTAAATGAATATACACCACTGAACTAAGGTCACATCAAATTGAAAATTACGCAACTTTAATTGTATCAGTGGGTTCAGTTTCCCACATTCCTTTGGCGCTTTTATCAGGTGATTATGCAAATTAGTAATAATTGCAATAGGCAAAGTTAAAGCACCTCTTTTTTTCTTTGGTATGGCCAAAAGTTTCTAAAGAGTTCAAATGTCAATTTTCAACTTGTACTAGAAGATTATGTTCGTATTATAGTAAATAAGCGGCTTCTATGTCGGTCTGAAATATCAAAAACTATCCTTGTGGAATTGAAGAAATTATTGATAAAATTTTCTTAGTTGTTTGACATATTGCAAATTAAAAGTAATTCTTTTGACTATTTCTTTTCAACGATCTATCACTGTGCAAAATATGCCATTTTGTGATTCATGACTTTCCATGATAGACCAAAGCCGTTTTTTGTTCTTCTGCTAGGTACATGTCATACATGAATGGGCTTGGGCTGGCACGCCAAATGAAGGGGCAGCCTGGCTCCGTCTCCAACGACTTGCTGACACCTGGCACCGTATTTTACTCGTCCCTGTGACAGGTGGGGTTATAGTTGGCATGATGCATGGCCTCCTTGAGATTTTTGAGCAAATAAGACAGATGAGGAACTCACAGAGAAAAACCCTTGATATTCTCGCAGCAGTATTTCCTACAATTAAAGCAGTTCAGGCAGCAGTTACTCTAGGAACTGGCTGTTCGCTTGGGCCAGAGGGGCCCAGTGTTGATATTGGCAAATCCTGCGCAAATGGTTGCTCTGAAATGATGGAGAATAACAGAGAGAGAAGGATTGCTCTGCTTGCGGCTGGTGCAGCTGCTGGAATTGCTTCAGGTACTTTTGTACCTAGAAGTTGATGCAATGCTATTCATTATTCGAGCCTTTTGAAATTGAGTCCCTAGATTGTCTATAAAATAACAAAAAAGATCCTTTCTTTCATATTTACAAGAGGAGTTCGTCCTTTTAAATGTCTACAAGTCATTACTGTTAGTCGAGTCTTCCACTTTATCATGTGATCAGAAAGACTGAATTACCCTTTTAAGAAATACACTAAGGTTTTATCATCTGGCTCGTTCATGTGTTATTAAAGAAATTGTCATAAACCAACTTAGAATGATGACATTTAAATTCCTTAATGATCACGAGACCATTTTCTGAAACATTTTTGTAATGCAGGGAGGTCTTCTTTCAAATTTCACTTTACTAATTTGTTCAGTTTATCTACTTTTGTCTTAGGTTTTAATGCGGCTGTTGCTGGATGCTTCTTTGCAATAGAAACAGTGTTGAGGCCACTTCAAGCAGAGAATTCACCTCCATTTACAACTGCTATGATTATTCTGGCATCTGTTATTTCATCTACTGTATCAAATGTACTACTAGGAGAGAAGCCGGCATTTATTGTCCCGACGTATGAACTCAAATCTGCTGCCGGTATTAATCTCGTTCTGACACGCTTCTTTATGTTAATATAGCAATTACCATTTGAATATAGAATTCTAAATAGAGGGGGGGGGGGGGGGGGGGGGGGGGGGGGGGGCATTAAAGAGTTGGAACAAACGCGGGTTGCTCTACTAGTCATTTTTGTGGGTATCACTAAAGTATGGTTTTGCAGTGGTTTGCAGTTTTCCTGATAAATAATAGAAGGGAAAACAAAGAAGCTAAACTTGAATTAAACAAATTACATATTAGGAAAGAATGAAAAAGAAGGGGAAAACAATGAGCAATTAATGGTAGAAGACAAGTGTCATAGAATGAACTTTTGTGCACCTTTACTGCTTATGATTGTAAGATTCCAGTGCCTGGTAAGGCAACCCATACCCTCTGATTGGTTAAGGCAGGTATATGTATAACCCTTATCTCATAAAGTACCCGATTGTTGATACTAAACAAGCCATGATAAGTTAAATATATTAATTTTGGCATTTGCAACAAAAATGGAAAGAAAGAAATGATGCGCCAAACATATTTTTTGTTGTAAAAAATAACAATGGTGATGGCTTGATGCTGTATTTTTGTTCTTTTATTTTTTTTTCTCCACTTTTATCCTTAGTTTATTTCAATTTATCATGATATCCCTCTTTTTGCCTTGCAGAGTTACCCCTTTATCTCATCCTAGGCATGTTATGTGGGGCTGTAAGCGTGGTTTTTACTCGGCTAGTTATCTGGTTCACAAAGTTCTTTGACCACATAAAGAAAAAATTCAATCTACCAGCTGTGGTGTGCCCAGCTCTTGGCGGTCTAGGTGCTGGTTTAATAGCCTTAAAGTATCCAGGCGTACTATACTGGGGTTTCACCAATGTAGAAGAAATTTTACATACTGGAAAAGGTGCTTCTGCTCCTGGAATCTGGCTCGTAGCTCAACTTGCAGCAGCCAAAGTTGTTGCAACTGCACTTTGCAAGGGTTCAGGTCTTGTTGGTGGTATTTATGCTCCCAGTTTAATGATTGGAGCTGCTATCGGGGCAGTTTTTGGTGGCTCTGCTGCACACATTATTAACACAGCTATACCTGGTAACAGTGCTGTTGCACAGCCACAAGCTTATGCACTCGTAAGTTGGTAGAAAATTAGAAGTCTCTAGAATGCATCCAAGAATATGTTGCTTGATCCATTCTTATTTAGTTTTAGATCACTATTAAGAGGAAAATCACCGTATCGCCTCATGTATAGTTGCATTTAACTAACTCATGATGTATTTACTTGCTAACTGATGAAATGGTATAATACTTGGGAATATAACAAGAGGAGAAAATGGCTGAATCAGTATATTGTGCCTGTTCTTCACTAATATATCTTACAACATTACATAAGGGTGGTGATATCATTGATTGGATAGGTCATATGACAACTGCCACAACTAATCAAGCAGTTACAAAAATAAAAAGGTAAAATAACAGATATCTTCTTTATAGTTTAGATAAATTGTTTATCTGGTGCAATTAATAATTTGTTCGTGATCCATCAAGTGACTTGAAAAATTTATGGTTCAGTTTGAGCCGCACTTGGGCAATTGCTAGACGATTCCCAAATTGCATCAAATTTATTACACAGCCTATCTAGACTATGGAAAACATATCTACAATTTTATTCTTTTTTTTTTAATTTTGACAACAACTTTGTCAGCTGTTGAGATTGTCAAAAAAATGTTGTCAATACCCTTCCATTATTGACAACCAAATTTTATTGAGAACCGTAACGACTGAGGGGTCATTTGGCAATCCTCTATTTTAGGCTTTTTAGCACTAACCAAATAACAATGCAATTTCGTACAAATCTTGTTACCAAACACAAAGTTACTACTTAGAATAGCGCTAGAATATCATCATTTTGCTATTCTAAGGAAAGGATGGAATAGCGCTAGAATATCATCATTTTACTACTCCGAATAGCGCTAGAATAGTGCTAGCATATCATCAATTTACTTTTCTCAGTGCTATTTCATTTTTGGTTATCAAACACACTAGCACTCTTCCATCACTTTTCCAACTACCACGCTTCTACCGTACTCTTCCAACTATGCTATTCTAGCAATTTTTTTTAATTTACCCAAAGAGCCTTAAGTTATAAATGTGTTTATACCATCTAGATTGATTGTGTATTAAATTGGGTCCAATTTCAGAATCATTTGAGCACCAAATCAAATGCTGACAAAACTAAACTGTTGATTTTTCAAGTCACTTGATTGATGATCAATTCATTTTCAAATTGAATCAAATTTGATGCACCACCTATCTAAATCATGGAGTACATATCTCAAATTATTATTATTATTTTCTTTTTGGATTTCGATGAGTGTTGAGCCAGTTATCACGTTTGCCGTATAAGTTTGCAACCTTTTTTGTCAGTATATAACATATCCTTACATAAAAGCCTGCTAAATATTCTAAATTTAATTTATGCCCTTATAATCATCAATATTGTAAAAAATTTACCATAGGTATTATACCAAAACATACAGGTGGGAATGGCAGCAACTTTGGCTTCTGTTTGTTCAGTTCCGTTAACCTCAGTATTGCTTCTCTTCGAGCTCACCAAGGATTACCGTATTTTACTGCCCCTGATGGTAACAATGCATCATATATGTCAAACTCGAAAGTTAATCAAGATATTATTATTCTGCTTGTTCTTATTTTTTTCTGTGCACTTGTGGTAATAGGGAGCAGTTGGTTTAGCAATATGGGTCCCATCTGTGACGAATCGACACAAGGGTGGGAAATTATTCGAGGCAGGGTCCTCCAGACATGGTTATTCTCTTATATCTCTTGAAGATAAAGACGGAGCATTAGTAAAGGTTAATGGTGGAGACGATCTAGAACTTGCCATTGCACAATCTGACATTCTACATTATGAGGCTAACGATGAAGAACTGCTCTTGGATGACCTTAAGGTGAGAAAATTACCTTTTGCATACTTAAATAACAAGTTGAATACTTACATTCTAAAAGGATTTTTTCATATCTCTTCCATTTTGTCAGGTGTCCCAGGCAATGTCTAAGATATATGTAAAAATCAAACCAAATATTTCTGTTAAGGAGGCAGTGAAATTAATGCAAGATAAACATCAGAGCTGTGTTCTTGTTGTGGATGGTGAAGATTATCTTGAAGGGATTGTTACATTTGGCGATATCCGTCGACATGGGTTTTTCTCACCTAGTGAGGCTTCCGTTAATGGGGGAGAGCTACCCCCCACACCAGATGTAATTGTCTTATTTCACTTTCTGTGATAATTTGCTTATTGTGCATGGGTGGGTGTGAGGGCAGTGGGTTGTAATTGATTGACCTAACACTTTACTGCCATTTGCAATTAGCACTCAAATGTTTTGAATCCAACACTATAATCTGCAGACATTTGCATAATGCCTAGCTATTTAGTTTTCTGCAAGAAAAAAGAACATTATTTTACCAATAGCTATTTAGTCCCCCACCACAACACCACCCCCCCCCCCCCCCCCCCCCACACACACACACACACACCATAAAACCTGTTGTTTTAGGACTACTTTATGTAAACAAAAAGTTCAGTTATTTGGATACTATATTTCTGTAGATAACATCGGTAGTGGTGGAATTGAGGTACCAAGAAAAAAATGCATGAGCAATGTAGCCATTTTCTCGATTTAACCTAGCTTTCAGTGGTTAAGTTTTATTTTTGGTTTGTGTTTCTTGTGGGTAATAAAGGTAATGTGGGATGCTATTTGCAATTATGAGAAGTGTCAAGTGTTATTGCAAACATTAGAAACATGACAGGTGTTGGATGCTATTTGAACATGTTACTACCCTAATAAATTAAGAAATCACTTGTGTTGCTCAGGTGGCATTGGTCTTCTTTACATATGGCATTTTACATATATCTAATTAGAGGAGGGTTCCAATGCCTCAATTTTTCATGCCTCCACCATGCCTCCATTTTTAAAACTTTAATAACTCAAAATTTAAAACTTAAAAGTCAAAATAAAACCGTTGGATATGATCTACATCATTTTATCTATGTGCTCATAAAAAATTATCACATTTTGATTTTGTTTTTATGTGAATCAATAAGTTGAAAAATCAACGTCTAGAAATTATTCACATTAGTACGTTTTTTACAAGCTCTTGATGACAACCAAAACAAAATTGAAATGTCATAATTTTTTACACGTGCATAGATAAAATGATATAGATCATATCCAACGGTTTTATTTTGACTTTTAAGTTTTAAATTTTGAGTTATTAAAGTTTTAAAAAATGGAGGCATGGTGGAGGCATGAAAAATTAAGGCATTGGAACCCTCCTCATCTAATTAACAAATACATGCAGGGCAATTCTTTGATTTCATCGTGTCTTACTAGAGGATTTCAATACCGAGGAAGCGAGCGTGGATTACTAACGTGTTTTCAAGACACCGATTTGACTACTGCAAAAGAGTTAATGGAGGCAAAAGGTATAAAGCAACTTCCTGTGGTGAAGCGTGGGAAGAGTCGGGGGATGGATGGCAAACGTCGCCTCATCGGCCTTCTCTATTATGATTATATTGGCCAATGCCTACAGTTAGTAACTTCTGTTTTTGTAAACATATTTTTGGTAGATCTCAATTAACTGCTCCATGTTTTATTTTTCTTTATTTTTTTGAAGAAGAAGATGTTTAATTTTTCTTTATTATGATAGCTTTCTCCCAACTTGGGTTTGCTGTCAAATGGACATGAAACCCTAATGGTGTATTGCTAGTCTACTAGCATCCTATTATATCCAGTAGTTTGGTGGAACAATTTTGGTCTTGTTAGGTTCTACTATGGATTGCATACCAGCTAATTTCAATTTTGAACCTTTTTCATTCCTAGACATTCATTCTTATTTACTTTATAGATCTTCTTGAACTTCTAAATCCTAACATGCTCTTATTGTATAGAGAGGAGCTAGAGCGCTGGAAGGCCATATATCAGAGGGAACAAGAGTTGCTCCAGATAGCAACGAATACAGATTGAATGGTAGAGAAATCAATTAAATTCAAGACCAAAAGACTTTCAAACAGAGGACCCAATATTGACTGGATTACTATAAGAGGATCAAGCGTATATAGAAAATTTATCAAGTTTCAATTTTGTATTTTCTTGTTCCAATTTTGAAGCAGTTTTGCAAAACATTAATCTGCTTGTCTTCTCAATCCAATGTCCATATATCATTCTTTACTATATCTTATGAGTTAATTAGTTGTGTATTATGAGTGCAACAAAGCATGACTCAAGTCTCCTATGTTGTTCATATTTTGAAGGTATGTGTAATTTTGACGAAGGATCAAGAGGTTATTATTTCTGATCACCTAAAATGCATAATGGTTACTGTCAAGCTTTTATAGTGAAACTGATTCTTATGGAATTTCCACATTTAGCTTTGTATACATGCACGAAAGTGGCTACCTTTCCAGACTATGGTACCTAAAAATAACTTATCACAAATTATTGCTTGCTAGATTCGTTATGGAAACCTCGTCAAATAGAGATGATATCAGTTCTCAGACTTCTGAAAAGTTTATTTTTTTTATGGTCCATATTTTTCCATTATAACAGATTATTTGTTATGGAGATTAAAGGAGATTTACTTTCACCTGAAAATTCACGAATCGCAATTACGAGAAATTTTCTCAATGCAAATTAATAAGAAGTTGGGCCTCTTTGCATCTGATAAATCGTCCCAAAGCTATAGCATGAAGGGGCATCATGAAAGATGACAATGTTGCTCTAAGAATTATCCAAGCAGTGTTAACTGGGGTTGGCTAAGAACTCCTGAAACTATTATTTAATGTATCATCCTTCAGCGCATCAATCAATAACAGAAGATCACACACTCAAAACAGACTAATAGCATCTTTTTTCCTTTTCTTTTAGGATGCAGACTAAGTACACATATCCTGCACTGCTTCTATTAAAAGGGTAAATAACAAGAAGACCAAACATCTCTCTCTTTTTTTTGAAAAACTTGGCAGCGGCTGCCAAGGTCCAAACATCTCTCTCTCTCTCTCTCTATTAGAAATGTCAACAAAGACAAAAATTAACAAAAGGATCAGCATTCTTTAATAAACATACATCATCCTATCACTTCTATTTATTTACATCTGAGGCCCCATATGCATCCTGTTCATCATCTGTTGATAAACCGCAGAAGAGGTTGAGCCCCCATTGGAAGCTCGAAACCCACTATCATTCATGTTCTCTTCCTTCATCTCTCCTTTCGGCATCACGAACCTCCCCTCCATTCCTTGCCCATTATGCCCCAAGAAAGCAGTAGCCATGTTGGGTGGAAGCATCGGCATCCCAGTCATTTTAGACTGTAGAGGTGGAACAGGTCCCAGACCTGGCATCCGAAAGCCAGTTAAGCCTGGCTGTCCCATCCGGAAGAAGTTTCCACCTGGGCCGAACTGGCTCAGCTGACTCAGCTGGTCTCTGGGAGGGAGACCATATGGGCCAAGAGGAAGGCTGGTTGGGTTAAACCGGCCTAGACTATCTGTACCTAGATCTGGTCGACAGCTAAACGTACTGGATTGCGGCGGCATGGCAGCAGCTGGTGCTGCTGTGGCAGCGCTGGTATGGCCACCGCTGTTTCTGGCAGCTGGCACCTCATGATTGTGCCGACCCTCGTATGTCGTGATGACAGACTTGAGATCATGAGATGCCCTCTCCACATGCTTGCGCACCGAGCAGCCCGGGTTCGTGCACTTGTAATAACTCCTGAATTGTCATGTTTAAACTTTTGTTAAATAATCTGATGGCTTGACCCAATTGTCAGGCAAACTAGAGACTAATTTTAACTAACCAGATGTAATATTAGGGACTACCTCATATTTTCAATTGCTTATGGTGTCTTCAACAGTGCATGACTAATTTGGAAACAAAGAAAGAATTCAGGGTTGAATTGCAAAACTATACCTCGGATTTGGATTGCCTTTGACAACCTTCTGGCCATACTTGCGCCAGCGATAGCCATCGTCAAGTATGTCGACCTCACTGGTTGTTTGCACCACCACCCTTGGTTCCCGAACTGCTCTTGATGCCGCATTTATCTCAACTGCACATGCCTCCAACTTCCTGCATGTCAGGTAGATTATTAGTTAAAATTTGGTTCATACTAACAGTCCACACCGGTATTAATTTTCGAGCCTCAATTAAGACAACAACAACAACAACAAAGCCTTTAGTCCCAAACAAGTTGGGGTAGGCTAGAAATGAAACCCAACCAGAGTCGTGATGGTTTCATTTCCATAAAAAGCCCCAATTAAGACGCGGTTGGAAAATTAAACAAAAAAAATTGAGTTCCATTTCTGCCCTAGTTCACCCGAAGAGCCAATAAGAAAAAGCCAACCAACAAAGAAGATATTTACCAAGGTACTAGTCAGGTACCAACCAGACAGTATTCAGAGTAGAACTAGGGTGTGATGTGCTCACCAAGTCCTTTGGTGAGCACACCTCCAAAAACCGCATTTTCAAAGTTCAAATAGTCGATTCGAACCTTCCAACGTGTTCTTCATATTAAAATGTGCTTGGAGACCAAATTTTACATTTTTGGAAATTTTTTACTACTTTTTCAGAATTTTTGAAAATCATCACTTTTCATTAAATAAAAAAAAAATTCAAAAAACGATTTTCAAAAATTCTGAAAAAATAGTAAAAAATTTCCAAAAAATGTAAAATTTGGTCTCCAAGCACATTTAATATGAAGAACACGTTGGAAGGTTCGAATCGACTATTTGAACTTTGAAAATACGGTTTTTGGAGGTGTGCTCACCAAAGGGCTTGGTGAGCACATCACACCCTAGTTCTACTCCAGTATTCATCTATATACCACAATTGGAGCTTGATCCTGGCCCCAACACAACCAGTCAGGTAACAAACCAACCAAACAGTATTCTCCTGGCTTTAATACCTGTGCTTAACCAAAATATACACCTACTATCAAACCTATCCCAAACAAAAAAAAAAGAAAATGGGTTGCTGATTTCTGAAATACATTGATCTTTTTAATATCTTCCGTTCTGGCACCATATCTTATATACTTTCGATTAAACTGACCTTAGAAATTATTGCTGAATATTCAATACCACTTGTAATATTCAAATGACATTTTATCAACTCTGTTCCTGAAAACCCAGATACAGGAATCTTAAAAACATTGATTTTATTCAATTATAATAATGTCCTCTATGTTGCATAGATACAATATCATATTGTATACTGGGTAAGGTGGTTCATATTATCCCAAAATCTTAGGACACAATACATTCTACAGATACATATATTTTAATATTTTAATGCAAAAACATATAAAGTATTTTTCAGAAAATAATGTCCAGGAAAATTAAAAACAATTGTGGAGTAG
>JAJGRW010004167.1:0-19699 GCA_025461045.1 Carex parvula | reverse complement strand
ATGCTATCGGTTCGGACTGCAAGCGCACAATCCTATCGAGTAGTATATGCGAGGTCGATCCACAGGGAATATGGTTCAGTGTCTTGAGCGATCGAATCACAACCTTTCGAAAGGCTAGACGAAATCTGAAATTTGAGAGATGTTTGTTGATCAATGTAAATTAGGAAACATTAAAGTAATTAAAATAAAGATAGAGATGAGAATTCCTAGGGTTTCGGCACACCGTTGCCACTCAATCCGTCTTGACAATATATTCCTGTTGCGTCTGATTTCCTGTGTTGTTTTATGAAAGATAACTACATAGGTCACTGCGATTTATGTTACGCCAGAATGACAGATCTTCATCGAGACTCTACTCAGGACAATGCGATTTATCTTACGAACTATCGGGTCTCTTATCTCCCAATTACTACACAGATCACTGCGATTTACCTTACGCAAATGATGGAATTTGGTCATGCGCTTTGTTGTTCTGGTTTATGGCTTCCCCGCGAAGGTTTTCTTCACATAAACCTAATAGATCTCAACGAGGCTAACTCATCCAAATAGTTCTTTCGAGTTATTAAAGTACTGTCACTACCCTAACAAACTCAAACTAGATCATTGAAATTAGGTGAGAGATAGTAAATCACAAAAGCATATTCGATACAACAATAAGAAATCATAATCAACAGAAATATATATATCAAAACATCAAGAGTAACAAGGTTTACTGCCTAGCCCTAAGAAAAGGAACTTAGCCGCGGAACGGCATGGTTACAATCACTCCTCTCTTCTCTCTTAATCAAATCTAACCCTAATACAAAGATATCTATTCCCTCTGTTCAGGGGTCTTTATAGGAGTGTAGGACGTCTGGAGTTGATTGGAAGCCAAGGAATTGATGGAACAGCTGTCGGCAGTTATTTCTCAAGAGTCGCCTTCGGTTACGGACCGTATCAAGGTGATACGGTCCGTAATGGGACCTTGGCAGTTATGGTTGTAACTTCCTGCGCTATTATCTGAGCCTGTGCTATGCCTGGTCCGTATTAACCAATACGGGCCGTAACAGGGTCTTAGTCGATAAGCGTTGCTGATCCGATTGACCCGATTCTAGCTCCATTTGATGTAGAATAGTCCCAAAACCTGTTTTCTGCAATAAAACTTAAAGAAGTGTGACAGTAGCCTTTTTCTCTAAATAATTAAACATAAGTGTGAGAAAATATGTAAAACCTAAGCCAAAACCCTACGTAAATCATCATCATTTTGACTCTGTTCAATGCACTCTCCACGAATTCGTTGTATTTGGCCAGCACCGGTGATTTCCCGTCTGCAGTTCTACTGTGAAGATGGACGTAGAGCTCCCTCATAGTTGGCACTCCTCCCTTTTTCAGAGTTTTCTCCACAAGAAAAACAGTAATAAATTAGTGCTCACGACTACAGTAATGACTACATTTTACAGTGATTTAAATTTTTAACACAAGTGCAGTTCATCTAGTTACCAGTTTGGTAAGATGCTGGTGTGCGCTTGAACAACCACCGTAGTGGGGGACCGCAAAGCCAGATGCAAGGCGGTTTTCTTTGTTTTGTTTGCTCAGGCCTTTCCAATCCTCAGTGTCAAAGATATCACAGAGACCAGCCCAATGGGAGGGTTGAAGACACCAGTGAGGAACCATGCTCTTCCATGAATCGATATCATCTCCAAATTTCTTTATGCATTTAGTTCTAGCTTTGTTCAGCTCCTCAGTGTATCGTTTGGCTGCAATGGCATCTAGAACGGTCCGACAAAGGCTGACATCTTGATCTGCCCGGTACCTGAATCTTTCCTGTAAAATTTGGAAATAATGGAGCGACACCCGACATGCATATTGGTCAGTAAGCTGAACTTTTTCGTTGAATAATTTAAATCATGCGGTGTAGGAGAAGGCTGTGCAGTACGCCAATACATGGAGGCTGTGATGGCTGGGCAATGGTGGTTGTGACTAATTAGATTGGCCAATGGTGGTTGTGCCTAATTAGATTGGCCAATGGTAGCTGTGACTAATTGGGGTAGTGACTAAATCAACAAAATTTAGTGACTAATTCGACTAATTATCAGAGGCACTCAATTTGATGCACCACAGTTGTTTGGCAGGTTACCCTTGGTTTCAAGTTATGAAAGGGAGTCACTAAATTAACAACCATCACGGCATAAAGGAAACAGCACAGACTACAAAGGTTAGTAATGCATTGCCAGAAGAGGAGAATTATTGATGCATGTTAGGATGTGGTCAATTCGAGTTGTAGCCACAGTTCTATCATTTCATATATTGGTCAATACCCACTTACCTAGATGTAGTATGTTTTGTTCTAAAAAGCACAGATTAGAGCACATATTAGGCACAAATTACACCCGCTATTTTCAAAAGTAATAAAAAGAAAATGCATTACCAAGAACGCATTCTCGAAAATGTCCTTCCACGATTTGTCCCAGCTGTGATAACTTCTTATTGGTCCAGGCATGAAGTTGAGAGCTAGCCTAGTGATCGATGCGGTTATATCCTTTGGTTTGATTTTTGGTTTGATTGCACAGGTGAACTCCTTTTTCCCAACCACCCAAATTTCTGGACGTTGTTCGACATCCTCGGTCGCGTCTCGCACAATTCCAGGGCCTCTTCCCTTTTTCGTAGGTGGTTGTACTTCACCTTCTATTGGAGCCATAGAACTCTCCCCGATTTCATTACGTTCATCTACCGTGCGCTTTTTCTTTTTGTATGTTGCTGCTTTTGCTCTTTTCGGAGCAGATTTTCTGGGAGCCATATGTTTAATTTTGTCTACCTCCTGCAAAATAAACAACAAACATTCATGTTAGTTTTGGGCAGCCAACATCAAGTGCAACATTTGATTGAGGGAATTGACATAAGGACTGACATGGATGGCATCTACACCAACATTCATGCAAGTTTACAACCACGTGTCTTTTACATAATGAGAGAGTGTACAAACTCTATGGAGACAGTGTATAAACTCTAGCACAGGCAATCATTGAAAAAAACTTTGATAATTTCAAAATTATAAGTTTTGGTAAACAACAGAGAGGTATTAATCGGGAAACAATTAACTAAAGAGAAATTTATATATACCCATCATAACTTCATTAATTAGATATTTACCCATCAAAACTTTCAAATTAGTTATTTCCCCATCTTAACACTCTTAATTTATAAATATCCTCATTTCTTAATTCAATCAATAAAAAACACAAATCAATATTAATAAGAAAATAAAATGACAATTCTACCCCTTTCCTTCTCCCTCTTTCCCTGCACCTCCTTTCCATATCCAGTTTTCTTTCCCTACACCACATATTGTACTGCTTGAATAAGAATTGAATAAAATAAAATAGACATAAATCGGAACTAAAAGTTGCAGTGCAGGAGATATATACTATTGACTAAATCAAGTGGTTCATATTCTCGAATATATTGAAAAATCAGAGAATTACATGACCATTTCAGATCTAAAAGTGTGATAGGAGTATTTTATTAGTAGGAATAGTCTATTACTACTAATATCCTATAATTGCTAAATTCGTATTTAATTACAGTCCAATAAGTGACAACTACTTGAGCATGGATTTGTTACTTTTTGGTACTTCAAGAAAGATAAAAAAATGTCGAAAGGAAATCAAGACAAGAATCTCTATAATTCCAAAAAAATCTAGTTAGGGGTTCCAATTTGACCTAAATTCTGGAAAGAATCACCTAAATTCTGAACCCAAAGCCAGAATTTAAGGAAACTAGTTCGACTAAAGTAAATTTGCTGAAAAGTTAAGAGTAACAATGTACTTACAAATAGAGCTAAAAGTGTGATGAAATGTCGTCAGATCTGATATTTTCCACAAAGGCCGTCAAGATCGTAAGCGCTAAATCCCTCACAAACCATCTCCAAGGGAGGCGCGACTAGAACTTAGTTTTTGGTGGGAATGAAATTTGGGTGCGATAGAAATGGCATTTGGGGGGTTTCATCTGTCTGGACTTCACTACATCAGAGTTACCTCACAATATACTCAAGTTGGGGGACAAATCTCAACCGATATGATGCGTTCTCTACAAATCTTAAAGCAAACTTGATCGGGACACGTGCGCCCTCCCGAGTAGAACAACAGACACGTCGGCAATGTATGAGGTACCTTATAGGCGAATTGGAGATATTTGGGGGGAAAATGAAATTTCCCAGGGGCCATTTGGGGGGAAATCCTAATTTAGCTGTGCTGAATGGAGAGCTGTTTTTGCTTCATGTTCGGCACTTGTAGTGTGGGAGCTTGAACTAAGAGAATAATATGTGCACTGCGCATAGCCATTAATGCCCTGTTAACAAAACTCCTATATTTGTACCAAATATCACCCATTGCCACTGAAATGAACAAAATAGATATATTTGAAGGCAAATTCTTCTATGCACCTAAGGACTAATTTGTAAAATGAGCATATTTTAATTTTTAAAATTCAAACAGTCGATCCGACCGTTCAACATTATCTCCATATTAAAATGTACTTGGAGGTCAAATTTTACATTTTTGTGAATTTTTTTACTATTTATTAAGATGGGTACAAAATTCAATGGTCTGAATTTGACTAGTTTTGTAGAATACTTAATAAATAGTAAAATAATTAAAAAAAATGTAAAATTTGACCTCCAAGTACATTTTAATATGGAGATAATGTTGAACGGTCGGATCGACTGTTTGAATTTTAAAAATTAAAATATGCTCATTTTACAAATTAGTCCTTAGGTGCATAGAAGCATCAATTGAATTTGAATGTATGGGGAGTTACTTAATTGTGAATTTTCTTTTGTCACAGTTTAATTTTTACAGTAAGAAATTAATGCCTCACTTAGGTTTCGAATATATTTGATATTAATGTTTATTTGTTTTTTTTTTATAAAAATGAGTTGTATTGTTTTTATTCCAATTTTAGTTGCTCTTCATTTCAGGTCATGAGGAGGTTCAATTTATATATATAATGTATGGCGACGCGTTCACGTGTGTTTGGATTTATATGGATTGATGACTGGTAAGAAAAACGAAACAAATAAAGCAATTACTAATGAATCGTTTCGTTCATTGGGAGTTTCTGGTAAAAATATTGGAGTAAATATTAGTATTGATTATGTGTAACTGTGAATTTAGTTGATATTAAATAATACGTAAATAATTTATATCAAATGTTTCTCATATTTTAAGAATTACAACCATTATAATTGTATTGCGAGATATATACAAAATAATGATGATTCAGAATGTGTATTGCATTAGTAATGGTTTGACACATAATGTTGATCTATATAGGAATATACATGGTCTTCCACTAAAACAATTACATCCTCTACACATGAACATGTAACATGAACTATGGTTGTACGAGTTAATGAAGGCCCGTGTATATATGTGCTCCGTTGATCGATCGGAACCGTTCATTTAAAAATTTATCGAATTTTATTGATTATCGGAATGTTTGATTACATTTTATCCTAATTTCCCTATCCATCCAACCGACGAAATACCTTAACATCGTAGGGCTATAAATACTCATCGTTAGATCGAAGTCTATTCGGGTCCAAACTTAAATTTTCTCTTTTTCATTAAGTTAAATTCTTTACTTTGATCACTTCGAAACCAAATTAGGTTGATTTTATCACAAATCGACCGTTGAGATTTAATGCGAAAACGAACGGTCCACATGGAATCAAGATGTTTTAAAATGCAAATAATAAGGGAATTTAATAAAAATTACAATTATATGCATTATTTGTATACATAATATTTAAAAAAAGTCAATATGTTTTTTTTTCCGATTTATTGAAATGAATTTCTCTACATGCATCATCAAAATAGGTTGGCTGTAACCCTGAGCCGTCCGATAGTCAATCAATAGCTCTGATTTGCAATGGATGTCCCCATTTAGTAGTCCGGGGATAGCTGCTTTTTTGTTTCTAAGGTAACATAATACATATATTCAGATCCGCTGTTAATGAAGGGTTATTTCCTCTTCAAGATTCGTGCGGAGCAACATTGAACGGGTTGGATTTTAACATAAACGTTACTTTACCGCATTTTTGGCCCGATCCCACGAGTAGGGAATTCGTATCCTCTGCATTAACTCAAATTTTGAGTTAAGATCTTAAATTTATCTATTGAGATCGACACTAATATTAAAGTCCGAATTCTGATCGTACGGTTCATAAATTAACTCAAACGGTGCGTTAATGCAGAGGATACGTATTCACGAGTAGGTGTGTCCAAGTAAATGCGAGGGAGAGGGGTTTCAACTTTCAATACCCCGGACTTAAGCGTTTTTGAAACACCCTCAGCCTCCCTTTCTCTACTCGCACTTTTCCCTTTCCCTCCCTCTCTACTCGCACCATTTTCCTCTCTCTACTCCCTCTCACTACTCTGTTAGACGCACCGCCAGGGCGCCAGCCCCCTCTCCTCTCCTCTCCCTCTCTCGAACGCTGTAACTAGGAAAGCCCGCCGTTCTCTCTACCACCCTGCCTTCCCCGATCTCTCATACCTCAAACCCTAGGCCGGCGGCTGCTCCTCCGATCGGAGACCGTGTGTATTGGACAAGACCGCGCTCAATCGCGGGAGACTGCATCAAACAGACAAAGCTAGTAAGTTTTCGTCGATCTAGGGTTTACTTTTTAAGTTTTCATTATAGACTCTGAACTTTGATATTTCCCATCTAGAGTAAATTAGTTAACTCTAGATGGGTAAATAACTAATTGTTTAGTATACTTTTTTATTAATAGACAAACTAAATGAAAATTGACAAGATGCTAATATTTATTGTTGGGATTTTATATACAGATAATTTCGTTGTTGCTGCCATCAATATTATTTTTAGTATTTAGCTTTTTTAGAGTTATTATTCAATTTATAGGTTCTATTTCAATAGAATTTCATTCAATATTGAATTGAATAATAGCAAAGGGGTATAATTGAAAATTTTAACAGTAGTTTAGATCAAACCAAATAACATACGTGTTTTTATTCAGTTTAATATTATTATTGTGTAGTTTATGGATGTTATTGAGTCGGTTTGCTTGAATTAATCATGAACCAATTTAGTGCAATAATAGCAATAGTGGTAACAAGAGCGAGCCTATGCATTACGTATTATGGCTTCATATTTTTATTTTTAAAATTCAAACAATTCATCTAGACTGTTCAACATGATCTCTATATGAGAATGTCTATGGAGATCAAATTTTATATTTCTCATAAAAAAAAATTACTACTTTTTTAGATTGGTAGAAAATCACTTGATGTAAAGATTCAGGACCATTCGAAAGTAGTATTTTTCTACCTATCTCAAAAACATAGTAAAAAAATTCTACAAAATATTAAATTTAGTCACCAAGTAAATTTTCACATAGAGATCATGTTTAGCAGTTCCAAGCAACTGGTTGAACATCCAAGGTAAAGATATGAAATCATAGTACATACCAGTGTGCGCTATGCATAGTATTGTAGCCTAACTATGGTAACAATAAAGATCTATTGTCTATCGCCTAAATATTTTTCTTAATTATTAGCATTATGTAAAGACATGAAATATTAGGAATAAAAAGCGTCTCAAAAAATACTTCAGCTGCATATATAGCAGATAAAATACTTCAGCTGTATATATACTGTTTACCAGAAAAATATGATCATCTTCTCATTTTAAAACAGAGATAAATTTATGTTGGTTTTAATTTAAATCTCTAAATTTCAGCTGCATATATAGCAGATAACAGGGAAACATTTCCACAAATTTCAACTCAATCCAATAATCCCACTGGGAGGATTTGAATTTGCAATAAGGCATCTTAGAAGAGTCTGTGAGGATATACAAGAAATTAACCCTAAATTTAATGATAATAAAATTATATATTGTACCAGCGCAATTTACTCCTTTGTAAGTGATAGATAGTATACAGTCAGCATATATAGAAGTGATAGAGTATGTATATTTCAAATCTTCAGAAATCATGATGTATTGCAAGTTCGGTACCAACACATGATTGGCCCCTTTTGTAAATTTTTGATAAATTTAGAGATGTACATTTGGGACAGCACAAAATTAAGGTGATTAACTCATTTGATATGTCTATTTTGTTCCCAGTACATTTTACTCCATTTTCAAGATGATTTTGCACTTCTTCTATTAATTCGGTGTTTTCTTAGGTCGAGAAGAGAGTAAATTAAATGGTGATTAGCTTGTATTTTGAGTTCTGACTTTGTAACAGCAATTACATGACCATTTCTGTGAGTCACTAAACTAAAAATTTCAGTGTGTCAAGAACTCAAGGTTTCAACTCTAAGACAATTTAGTCAATTTTTTACTTCACTCACTCTTGTACCATTTGCTACTATATCAGAAATAATATTGCGATCAGTACCATAGAAAAGGGAAAGCTTAAATGAAAACTAAATTAGTTAATTTGGATTGGTCTTGGGCACATGATTGGCCTGATCTTACTAAACAGCACATGCAAAAATGTTGTTCCTTCATCAATAATTTTGTTCTTTGGAAAAGTACAATTCATCAATAAGATTGTTCAACCAGGAGATGCTCAATTATTTGTACCAGCACCTCTGCTTCTAACTTGTTCTTGTAATTTACCAGTAAATCAAATTATTTGTACTTTGTTGGAGAACATGACTACTTTAGAAGATAAGAAAAATATTTGATAAAGAAGGGTATTTAAGTCTTTGCACACTATAACATTAATTGAATCATGCTAAGTCTTCATTCTTAATTCTATCACTCTACCTAAACAAATTTATCTGTCACAGGCAATCATGGCCGGGACTGACAATGTCCAGCGCCGGAAATCCAAGCGGCTCAATCCCAGTATTGATCCTGCGCCGCCACCGACCCAGGCAGCGACGCCTGCTCCGCAACCGCTGCCAACCCAGGAAATGACGCACCCTCCACAACCGCCAACCCAGGCAGAGACGCCTTCTCCGAAACAGCCAGCGACCTTGGCAGCAACTTCCCCTTCTGATCCCAGTTCGCGGAAACCGAATGGGAAACCAAACATCAACCGTCGGAGATCCACACGGTCTCTGACGGGGGGTAGCGACCTATCAGGGCCTATTGCCACAGCTGTGCAATCTCTGCCAAAACCGGGGGCTCGTGTTACCATTCCAGCACCAGCCTTTACGCCATTGTCTGATGTGCTACCACCTGATTTGACAAACAACATTGTAAGATTGACATTGATCTAGGGTTTCACCCGTTATTTTTTTATGTTTATCTGTGAAAAGGTGGTTGATCCACATTGAACTTTCAAATTGAACCGTGAAGTATGGTTGATTGCAATTGAACTGTGAAATTGAACTGTCAAGTATGGTTCATTGACAATGAACTGTGAAATACAATTTGTGTAAATTATTGGGTGTTGTTTATTGGGCTAAATTTAACTGTGTAAATTATTGGGGTAGATTGCAATTATATCTTCATAGAAGAAGAAACTGATAAATTGTTTTTTTCAGTCCAGCATAACATATTTCATACTTAAGTACTTAATCCAAGTGACAGCAAGTGTTTATATGAACTCTGGCAACAAAGTCACTAAATAGTCCTTTTATACAATATAGCAGTTTTGGGAGTCCTTTTTATTACATGCCTTTAGAAGTATTCGTATTACATTTGTATAAAAGTGTGCAAAAGTTGTGTACCTAAACAAATTTACCTGTCACAGATTAGCATGGATGAGGTTGACACTGTCCAGCGCCGCAAATCCGCTCGTCTCAATCCCAGTACTGAGCCAGGCCCTTCACCCCCTGAGTGGACACCCAAGTTACTGACAAGGCCCCCGCTGCCGCCGAGGAAGGGAGTTATCGCCGATCCTTCGCCGCCGCCGACCCAGGCAGCGACACCTGCTCCGCAACCGCCAACCCAGGCAGCGACGCCTGCTCCGCAACCACCGCTGACCCAGGAAGAGACACCTGCTCCGCCGCCGCCGATCCAGGCAGCGACACCTTCTCCACAACCACCGCCCATCCAGGCAAGGACGCCTTCTCCACAACTGCAGCCGACCCAGGCAGCGACACCTGCTCCGCCGCCGCTGACCCAGGAAGCGACACCTGCTCCGCCGCCGCCGATCCAGGCAGCGACACCTTCTCCACAACCACCGCCGACCCAGGCAATGACGCCTCCTCCGCAACCACCACCGACCCAGGCAGCAACGATGGCGCATGCTTTCGGGAAACTGAAACAGAATGGGAAATCACTACCGAAGCGGTGGATTTCCTCCAGAGAATGCGACCCGGCAGTGCGAAGAAGATCGAAGAGGCTCAATCCGGGTGATGAGGATGTGCCGCCGTTAACAGGAACTGCCCCCGAAAAGGTGGCTTCAACCCCTCAGCCCCCACCTGAGCCACAAGAAACAACTCCACTTTCTGCTCCCCTCTCCTCCCAGACCAGGTCAGAATCGGTCTCGTCGGCGAAAATATTCTTTGGACCCAACCCCACCAATCCAAGACTTAAACCTAAAAAAGGGTGGAGGAAGGCCAGAATAGCCACATGGCAGATGAAGGCCTCTCGGAATCACCGCCGAGGCCAGAGGGTTTCGTATCCTCACCCTCCCCTCAGCGGTCGAACCTTGGGGAGGCCGGGGCTGCGGCATCTCCGCCATCTGAGCAGGTGTCGGACTGGTCAGACTGGGGGCAGGACATTACATCAGAGTCGCAGCCTGCTCCGCAATCTGCTGCTACCCAGTCAGCTCCTCAGGGAACTGTTCCGGAAAATTCGCATGGTCCGGAACTATCCGAACAACCGATGGGACAGCAAGCGGCTGTGGAGGATGATGGTGGTAGGAGGTTCCGTATGCGTCGACCCCTACGTGCCTGTCCGGAAGCTTTTGGGCTATCAGGGAGAGAACTTGATGAAGCGGAAGCGAAAGTGCCATCTGGCAAGAAAAGGGCCAGACCTAAGAAAGGGAAGAAGGATGTCCAGCCACGTGGAAGGGGTCTTGCCAAGATCCGTGACTCGGCTAAGCCACAGGACAGACCTGAAGTGTTTGTCGTGGGTGACGGTGAGTTCACATCGTCACCCAAGTGCACTAAGCTGGTAAGTACCATAAGGCTTCTGACCACGGCCGAAATGCCGGGGCCTTGCAGGACGTACAACATGTTCCCATCGAGTGCCAGGTTAGTAATCCTGCGACGTTTCTTGGAGAGGTACTCATGGGGGGCTGAAGAAGATGAGGCTCGGTGTCTCGATGTATTTGAAAACATTGCTGCTGAGACATACACTCGTATGCTGAATAAAGCAAGGAGCACGTGCAAGAAAAAGTACGGACCGGTGAAGGAGTTGTGGAAAGAGTACTGTCCCCCGTGGTGCTTGGATTTATCTCACTGGAAGGGCCTATGTGATATTTGGAGCCACTGGAAGTGGGACCAACTGTCGTGCACCAATCGAGATAACCAGACAAAAATGGGTCGGGTGGTCCACCATGTTGGTGGTTCGAGGAGCACGTACAAGCACAAGGAGGCCATGGTATTTTCCAAAACTTGCTTTAGTATATATATTTGAATATGTAGTTTGCTCCAGTAGGTACCCTATTGGATTTGAACTCACTTAAACAAACTACATATTTTTATTTTTTAGAACTACATAAAGTGAGTTCAAATCCAATAAAAAAATATGTAGTTTTGAAGGAGATTTTAAAACTACATAAAGTGAGTTCAAATCCAATAGAGTACCTACTGCTTTAGTATATAAAAATATGTAGTTAAATTTTTATGTAGTTAATGAATTATTATGTCATTAAATTACATCAATTGAATTACATCAATTGAATTATTATGTAGTTAAAAATATGTAGTTAAAAATATGTAGTTAAATTACATCAATTGAATTATTATTTTTATGTAGTTAAAAATATGTAGTTAAATTACCGTGATTTTTATTTTTACCCCAAAAAAAATATATTTTAATATAAATAACCAGGTTTAGAAAATATTTTTATTTTTACCCAAACCGCTAGGATTCCTAGCGTTACGAATTAAAAATTCGGACCGCTAGGATTCCTAGCGTTCCGAATTAAAAATTCGGACCGCTAGGAATCCTAGCGTTCGGAAATTTTAATTCGGACCTAACCCGCACCCGTGACTTTCTTTCTCCTTCTCTGTGTCTCTTCTCCGCCAAAAACAAAACGAAAAAAAGAAAAGAAAGGAGGTGCGCTGGAGAGAAGGAAAAAAGGAAAAAAGGGAAAAAGAAGGCTGCCGCAGCCTCCGCCCCTCCGCCTCTCCGCCAGATCCGTGTCACCTCTCCGCCAGAAAAAAGGAAAAAAGAAGAGAAGGCTGCGCGCCTCCGCCCCTCCGCCTCGCCGCCACTCCGCCTAGCCGTCCCTCCGCCTCTTCACCTCCGGTCGTCGATTCATTGTAAATTTCTCAATTTGTACTTAAATTTTCGCGCAGGGGCATTTTTTTGGGCTTTGAGATTCGTGCCAAGTTAAAAAACGGTCCAGATCTAGTAATTCTAAAAGATTTCTTATTACATTACCGGGGAGGATCTGAATTCATCTATATGAGTCATGGAAATTAAATCTGCTGTTATTCTGAATTCATCTATAAGGGGAGGATCTGAATTCATCTATAAGATTGGATTAATTTAGATTGGTCTGTGTAATTTAGATTGGAAATTAAATCTATAAGATTGGAAATTAAATCTGTAATTTAGATTGGTCTGTGTAATTCATCTATAAGATTGGAAATTAAATCTGCTGTTTTCTGTGTAATTTAGATTGGTCTAATTTAGATTGGATTATATTGTAATTTAGATTGGATTATTAGTTTAGATTGGTCTAATTTAAATTGGGGGAATTTTTGTGTACTGCCTACGGGCTTGAAACATGCAAAAAAAAAAAAAAAAATTTTAGATTGTAATTTAGATTGGATTTAGATTGGATTATTAGTTTATTTTCCTATTGTAATTTAGATTGTAATTTAGATTGGATTTTCTGTGTATATGCCTGCCAAATATATATTGATCTAATTTAGATTGGATTATTAGTTTATTTTGCTATATTGTAATTGCATTTATAATTTTGTTTGTTTGCTTGTGTTTAAATTATTAATTTATGTGGCATGCAAATTTAAGTTATATTAAGTTATTTTTGTTTTCATGCAATTTACATGTCAATTGGGATTAATTCGTTTACGTGTTCACTTATGTTTTATAAATATTTTAGATTAATTCATTCTTGTTATATTAATTTATGTATAAAGGATTCTTTACATATTAGTGATTCAAAGAAGTTAGAATTGCATATTAATTTGCTTAGTTAAAATAAAGTTAGAATTGTATATTCTCTTAATGAAACAGACTGGATTCAAAATACAAAACATGCAAATAATTATATTTTTAAAGTCTAAACTTAGGAAACACATAAATTAAAATAAAGCTCAATTTTGTCTTAGTTAAAATTTAATCTATTAGTGTTATCATTCCTCATCATCCCCGTATCATTACCTACAAATAACTATAATGGTCACGTACGGTTTTTTTTTTAATTTTAATTCTTTCTAGACACAAAATTATATGCGTACATTAGATTTTAGATTAATTGAATTAGTTTATCGTTAATTAGATGCCAAGAGAAGTAATTGACATTGTTGAATAACAAAATTTGAATACATTTTCTATAATTACTTTCAATTGGTGCGTCTTCACTAAACACGAGAATAAACAATTAAAATATTTACAAATATATATGTTGTTCATAATCTTCATAATTCACAAATATAATATATTTTATTAGTTGATTAGAGTAGCAAAAGAAACAATAATTGATAAAACTCAAAATTTATTTACTTAAATATTAAATTCGATCAAGTTGCTTTCATGTTACTTTATTTTTTTTTGAATAATATTGATTTGATTCTATTTGAAAGAAATGGAGAATTTGAGAAGATATTGGAGGCTTTCCTTTATTAGAATAATAGGGATATTTAATAGTAAGGTTGTACTTTGGATTTTTAATCGGTAAAATTGGATATATTTATTATTTCATTAAAAATCAATTAATATAGATTTATTAATTCAAGAATTGATTTTCCTTTAAAATGAAATATACTCGCAACAATTTGTTCTCGTCTATATGTATCATCAAATTTGTGTGATTAAACAAATTATACTCGCAACAAATAAATGAGTTATTTTTGCTGGTTGTATATTTGAAAGTTTATTTTGCATTAATTTGTATGAAATGAAATTAGTTTGCATTAACTGATTTCATACATTTCTAATGGAAACCTTATCTTTAAAAAAAATACAAATTTATAAAAATATTAGCGTATTAGCGTATTTTTGCATATTAGCGTATTAGCGTATTTTAGCATCAACTCCATAGTCATCTTTTTGCATATTAGCGTATTTTAGCATATTTTTACCGCAATTAGCATATTTTAGCCAATTGTAGCATGTTTAACCTTTTTTTTAACGCAGGATGGCTAGGGGACGACCTAGGAGACCACCCGCAGCCGACCCGGTTGATGAGCCCATTCCCACTGACAGCAAGGATCATTTCAGTCCTTTATTATGGATGCCTCACGGTGAGCACCGAGTCTCAGATGCATCTAAAGAGGTACTTGATTACTTTTTTTTTTTTAAGTTTGGATTTTGTTGAATTTTTGTATTTTTAGGTTTTCATGTTGTTCACTTTTTTGAACGCAGAGTGAGGCAATTATAAATGCCAGGGGTCGGTATCCGGACATGCAGTACTTCCCGATGATGGAGGCGTATCTGCAAAATTTGGGGGTGCAGCATTTGGTCGATATTCTACAGTCGGAGGCTAAGTCCATCAACGCGTCCCTGATTGCAGGACTAGTGGAGCGATGGCGCCCCGAGACGCACACGTTCCACTTACCTTTTGGAGAGATGACAGTGACTCTCCAGGACGTTAGTGCTCTATGGGGTTTGCCTATCCAGGGCGTGCCCGTTGGTGGCATATCTGACCCCACAGATCCAACTGACACGACGATTAATTACATGCTCGCTGAGTTGTTGGGAGCGGAGCCAGATATACGCAGCAACGGGGGGAAGTCCAAGTACTGTCTGGACAAGGCGAAGCTGCGAGCTATGTTTGCGAGAGGTATAGGTAGCGATTCCACTCCGATCGAGATTCAGAGGTACTCATACAAACTATTTGTATTACATTTATTTTGTACTCTGTTTCATGCGGAAAAATGAGTTGCTCTATAATTTTGATATTACAGATACACACGGGGATTCGTGATGGACCTATTTGGTTCTGTCATGTTTGCTGATGCTAGTGGTAATACCATCCCGATGATGTATCTACAGCTGCTGCGAGACCTTCAGCCGTCGAGCGGCAGGTACAACTGGGGTGGGGCTGTCCTAGCACATCTCTACTCCAACTTGTGCCACGGTTGCAAGGTCAGTATGCTATTTATGTCTTATTTTAATTACCTATCTTGTCATGCACTTGTTGTATTATTTTAATTATTTAACTTGTCACTGACGGCTGGTATTCTTCAAAAATATAGCGGAAAACTAAGCAAATCTACGGGCCAATGCTTCTTCTGCAGCATTGGTCGTGGTCACGGCTACCGGTGGGGGTACCTCTGCCGAACGAGGATCCATGGGGAGAGCCCGAAAATGGAAATCGACTGGCATTCGGCATGAAATGGTACGGACATCACTTGTACAAGGACAACCCTCACGGGAAGACAGCAGGTATCAGGACTGGTCCGATCTCAGATTCATATTTGCATTTTCACGGTCTGCTGTACGGCTTCTGGCTGTGGTTCGCCGCGGCCCTTGCGATCCACTCGCCTCTGCCATAACTCGCTCATTCTCTGCTACATTTGCTGCGTTATGAGCCTCTGCAGCCCAAATATGTTAGTTAGTAAGCTATTCAACACTGGAACCGAAAATAAATATGAATGAATGTGACATACCTCTCCTCTGCCTGTCAGAAGTGGAACGGCGAGGACGGTGCCCCCGTCGCCTACCTTGCATTTCATCCATGGTCATATCTTGACGGATGTGTTTTCTCCTACCACGCCGTATCCAATCTTTGTTTGGCTCAATTTTAGGGGTAGTGGTTGTAGGCCAATCTTCAGGATTGCCATAAGGAACAAACAGTGCATTCCAAGTACTCAGAAGGTAGTCCACCCTATACCAGTGGGCAACAAATAGGTTGGGTGACCAGTTTCTATTACGACAAACCGCTAACACATGAGCGCACGGAATCCCAGTTAATTGGATACCTCTGCATGTACATTCCACTTTTCTCTCTGGCCCGACTGTCACGATATACTGGAACCTTCTATGAATAATTGACATAGATCCATCCTGCATTTGGACCACTGGAACATATTCATTTGGGCCCGTGACTTGGTAATTACCTTCGCCGTGCGAGTATGGGATGACATCCATTTTTGTAGCTTTCTCCCACCGTTTGGCGAGCTTAACATGTACCCGTTTGGAAAAAGGCTGTTCTGCATTGCTTTGCTCCGTCGCTGCCTCTCGCCGTTGAACAAACCACCTGTTGCACTTGGCGAATGTCTCCTCTACAAGTGCAGCCACGGGCAACATTCGGCTATCCTTGAAGACAGCGTTCAGGGACTCAGAGCCGTTTGTTGTCATGATACCAAATCGGTACCCTCCATCACAGGTCTAGAAATTTTTTTCAAAATTTGACGGCTCCATGACATCATCAGGACGTACTTTGCCCACTCTCCTCAGAAAAGCATTACACGTCGGATTTTGCTGCAATAGAACAAAGCAAAATTAGACAAAATGCATCTAAAAGAAACAAAAATGATATAAATTAGACAATATTAGACATACCGAGCAAAAATCTTCGAACATCTCTTTCAGCCTTCTTGGCTTCTTCTTCCTGGCTCCTTGTTTGAACCTAGTTCCGTACCATTTGTCCTTCCCACACGCCTGGACCAGGTTATCTGCAACATGTTGGATACAATACCTGTGCACAAAATTATCCCTATCCCATCCGTATTCAGGTTTCAATGCAGCTTTGATACCCTTGTGTTGGTCCGATATAACACATACGAATCTATTCACACCAATCACATTAATCCTAAGCCAGTGTAAGAAAAAACCCCAGTTCTCTTCATTCTCCGTATGTACAATTGCAAATGCTAGAGGCAGCAATTGGTTATCTGCATCATAGGCGCAAGCCATCAAAAGTCTGCCCTCATACCGCCCAGAAAGGAAGGCTGCATCTATACTGATCACCGGCCTTAAGTAATCAAATGCGGTAATGCATGGTCCGTAAGCCCATGCCACGGCCCTGAATTGCTGAACACCTTCTTTGACCAGTCCTGTATTTTTATCGATGCTCGGACTTGTCAGAAATTGGTATTTTGAGCCGGGATTCGTGTAACATATCCCGTTAAGCAATAGTTTCATAAAATTGTACGACTCTTCCCAACTCCCAAATTGCCGGGCAACTGCAAGCTCACGACCTCTCCAAAGTTTGTTGTACTTCGGGGTTATACTGCCAAACCTAACCCTCACGCAGTGTGCCACACTCCGGATGCTCATAGTGGGGTCTTCTTTAATGCCGCTCTCGATGAGGTCTGCGATAATTGATGCCGTGAGTTGTGCATGGTCCGACCTTTCAAACTCAGATTCGCATGTGTGAGGCGTGTCTTGCTCAGTTATCATCCATGTATCTCCGGCATTTGTTGCTCTTGTCTTCAGTTTGAAACAACAACCCGTAGTACTGCATCTAATTTCCAGCCGGGATGTGTCACTTCTCTTCGTATACGTCTCCTTGTTCTTGTCAACATGGTACTCTCTGATCTTTTTCGTCAGTTCCTTTTTACTTACGAAGTATTGGCCTTTTGCGAGCTCACTCCTGTACTCAACCCGACGACCATAGTAAGAAATATCTGCTTCTCGGAATGCAGATTGTCATTGAAGTTTACAAAAGGGTGAGTCTCAGAGCGGCCACCCAACGGCATATTCTCTCTATTCTGCCTCACAGTGGGCTGTGTGTATTCTTCTTCTTCATCTTCTTCATCTTCTTCATCTCCTTCATCATTAATGTCACATTCTTCTTCCCCCAATTCATCCCCAGTTTGCAGATTCTCCTCCGGTATCTCGTTTATAAATTCAAATTCCGACTCGTTTGGATCTTCCTGTACCGGTGGCGGTCTAGAGTGAGGATTTGGTTCAGGCCCAGGTAAGGATGAAGGACCGTCATACATGGATATAGGTGGGATAAAAGCTGGAGATTGGGGTGAATTATTGTATATTTCTGGTTCAGGTTCTGCTACAGGCATTACGATAAAAGGAGTGTGTGGTTCATTATCTTCTTGATAATGTTGGGCAGCCGAATTTTGGCCTGAACTTCCGGCCCCTGACTCTTCGCGAATTCTGCGTGCAAAAACTTCCAACAATGATTCGCCAGACCTCAAAACCTGCGCTATTAGACCTCTCAATGCCCCGTTATCTCCCAGTGTGATTTTGACATACTTTCCTGCGTGGACCATTCGGGCCTGAATTTGTAATTGGCAACGATTCCTATTGTAGCCGCTCGCTTCATAAATAAGCAATTGCAACTGCTCAAATGAAAAATTTTTATCAACCCAATACGTATTTGCTGCAGGCTTGGAGTAACGTACTCCATACTGGTCAGTTATGAACTTTCCTCCAAAATGTATTGAAATTGCAATAGACATGGCCAATAAACTACATTCATAAATAACGAATATTTGGTCAGTTTACTGATTTCAATTGTGAACAGTTGTGAATAGTTGTATATGAACAGTAGTGAACAGTAATGTGAACAGTAAATACGTATATGAACAGTAAATGTGAACAGTAAATACGTATGTGAACAGTAAATGTGAACAGTAAATACGTATGTGAACAGTATTGTACAGTAAATACGTATGTATTAACAGTAAATACGTATGTGAACAGTATTGTACAGTATGTGAACAGTAAATACGTATGTGAACAGTATTGTACAGTAAATACGTATGTATTAACAGTAAATACGTATGTAATTAACAGTAAATACGTATGTAAAAAAAATTACCTGACGACTTCTCCGTCTCGTCCTCCTCCTCTTCCTTCAGCTCCCCTCCCTCCTCTCCCTCTTCCTCTTCCTTCCTCTCCCTCTTCCTTCTTTTTTTTTTTCACTTCTTCTCTCTCCACGCAGCAGTTATATAAGTTTTCAAAAAAAAAAAACAGAGATTCGGAAGCTAGGATTCCTAGCGTTCCGAATTAAAAATTCAGAACGCTAGATTTCCGAGCGTTCGAATTAAAAATTCGGAACGCTAGGAATCCTAGTGGTTTGGGTAAAAATAAAAATATTTAAAAACCTAATTATTTTTATTAAAATATTGTTTTTTTGGGTAAAAATAAAAATCACGGGATTTCGTGCATTCCAAAAAAATAAGGGAGGAATTTCGCAGGACCCGCGATTCCAATGTGACAATGAAGTCGGTGGAAATCTCAGTTTGTTATTAAAACGAGAGTGAATTAAGAAAAAAGTCGTTGTATTATAGTGGTGAGTATTCCCGCCTGTCACGCGGGTGTCCCGGGTTCGATCCCGGCATCGGCGAAAGGTTAAATATTTTGGTTCAACCAGCCAACCCTGTAGGCTGTAGTGTCCCGGCTTGAGAGGGTTTCTTCTTTCTAGCGACAAACTTATTATTTTTTTTTTGTTTTAGAATTCTTG
>JAJGRW010004166.1:0-84024 GCA_025461045.1 Carex parvula | reverse complement strand
TTCCTTTTCCCACCTCATGCAACCTCTTTGCGTCGCATTTTGCGATGTGCTGACTGGTGTTTGTCTTGGTGAGATTGACGCGAAGTTGCCAAAGCCGCTAGAATCTATCAGTTAAATGTAATCACAATCCTTAAAAAATTCGAAATTATGTATTTTCTATTCTAAAATTAAATTAATAAGGTAAATAATACACGTTTAACCTACTCTTGAAAGGATGAGATGGTTCACTGGAGATGTCTTGGTCTAGGTTTCTCTTGAACTTAACCAAATAGGCTGTTTGGTGAAGATAGCTCATCGATTTCCTTCTGTGTAAATCTCAACTAGACTCTGATAGTCTACCAAGCTTCGTTCAATAGCATCCCTGACCAACATGGCATCTCTCTCAGCTGGATCAAGCATCCAAATGTACAACATTTTGTACAACTGAGAAATTGGCATAGGAGAAATCACAATTTAACAATTTATAGACTCAGAGAGTAATTGAGAAGCATATAAATGCAATACTGGCAAAGTCTTTTGTACATTTCAAAATTTGGGCCCACTGTACAGTGCCCTTCAAGCGGTATTACATTTCAAATATCAAATTTATGTTATAGACTTATGTGCCTCGAAATATCGCAAGCACCCCTTCAAAGAAATACACCAGTGGGATATGCCCAGACAAGATATTTTTCATTTGCAGGGTATTATTGTAGTGTAAAATTTTTTATATATAACTTAATTGCAAAACAGTGATATACCTCATTTTTCGGGTTTGACATGTGTTCCCCATGGAGTCGTTCGACAAGGTCATCGTGAACATGGCTCGGTATGTATCCTTAATTTGCCGCCTTTCTGATCGGGTTAGGTGAGCCAGAGCTGCACCCAATCGACTCAATTCATTCCATGATCTGTTGATATCTCTGCAGCTCTTCTCACATTCTGTGCTAGAATAGTTGAAGTCCATGTTCTAGTTTAGTTCATTAGTTCAAATGGTGAACTGTTGTGTGCATTGATGGAATTAGGCTTTGATATAGAGCTATATATAAAGAGTAGTATGGGGGTAACTGTGGTTTATTGTACCTGTCAATGCCTTGGAGACCAAGGAATTGGGACTGTTTTTGGGGTTTTAGACTTTTGAAGCTTTTTGTTAGTGGGCCTAGAAAATTGAATATTGCAAATAAAGAAGAAAAGGTCTTTCAAACTAAACAAAAGGAGAGTTGGACAGCAAGGGGTTCAATCCAACTCTTCTAATATCATTTCATGCACAATCGCTTTAAATATCAGTATTCATTCACCAAAGACCCTAAAGGAACATTTCATGTTTATAATTTGTTCTACTTATTAAAAAAAAATAAAGGTTCCAAGTTTCTTGCTATAATGTCCAGAAACCTAAATAATTAGCTTCGAGCATAAAAACGATTTCTTTTCCTGCACTATAATAGAAAATAGAAAATTCTCTATTTTCCTACTTAATTATGCCACACAAGTTGCATGGTTATGCACAAATCTGTATTTGAGAATGAAGGCTCGACTCTCAACTTCCCTAAAAAAAAAATTATGCCACTCAAGTAATCAACAATCATTGTTAGATTGATTAATTTGTTATCTAATATAAGAAATTAATTTCCATTTGATGTAATTAATTTTTCCAATACAAGAAGTTCTGTCACTTCATTTTCTCAAGAAAGCACGAAAACATTTATGGGGATGATATCAGTATAATTTTGAATTCTAATATGGGATTCATATATCATTATTTTTCTTAAAAAGAAATCAATTTAGCGTATGCAATAATGATAGTCCCATTTTGTACATCCTAGCATCTTCAGCTGTTAAAAGACAACTTTAATAGAGAAAAGAGGAGGGTTCAAATGCCTCCATTTTCATGCCTCCATCATGCCTCCATTTTTAAAAACTTTAATAACTCAAAATTTAAAACTTAAAAGTCAAAATAAAACCATTGGATATGATCTACATTATTTATCTATGTGCTCATAAAAAATTATCACATTTCGATTTTGTTTTTATGTGAATTAATAAGTTGAAAATCAACGGCTAGAAATTATCCATATTAGTACGTTTTTTACAAGCTCTTGATGACAACCAAAACAAAATTGAAATGTCATAATTTTTTACACGTGCATAGATAATATGATGTAGATCATATCCAATGGTTTTATTTTGACTTTTAAGTTTTAAATTTTGAGTTATTAAAGTTTTAAAAAATGGAGGCATGGTGGAGGCATGAAAAATGGAGGCATTTGAACCCTCCTCTAGAGAAAATTTAAAAATTATGTATTCTCAACAAAGCTTGTTGGTAATTTAGGATTTTTCCAGGAATTCTACTTTGAATAACTCTAGAGAAGTTCAATAAAAGCAAGAAGACTGGTAGACTCATTATTCTGGTGTTTTACTTCTGACTACTTTAGAGAAGTAGCCTTTTGGAGTTCAGATTCTCTGCTCCATATCCTCTAGAAAATTACTTGTTACGAGTCACAATCATATAAATTTCATGAAACTTATGATATATGAGAATAGAGGAGGGTTCAAATGCCTCCATTTTTTATGCCTCCACCATGCCTCCATTTTTAAAAAGTTTAATAACTCAAAATTTAAAACTAAAAAGTCAAAATAAAACCGTTGGATATGATCTACATCATTTTATCTATGTCCTCATAAAAAATTATCACATTTTGATTTTGTTTTTATGTGAATCAATAAGTTGAAAAATCAACGTCTAGAAATTATCCACATTAGTCTTTTTTTACAAGCTCTTGATGACAACCAAAACAAAATTAAAATGTCATAATTTTTTACACGTGCATAGATAAAATGATGTAGATCATATCCAACGGTTTTATTTTGACTTTTAAGTTTTAAATTTGAAGTTATGTTTTAAAAAATGGAGGCATGGTAGAGGCACAAAAAATGGAGGCATTTGAACCCTCCTCGTGAGAATAATAGAGTATGAGACTTGTCTATCAATGACTTGCGATATGATGTATTTCAAAGAACATGCAATAGAAGATATAGATTCACCTTTTGGGATTTGTTATTAACTTATGATGCATTTATGCCTTTTTCTTTCTTTTTGCAAACTGGATATATAATCAGTAAAGCATTTACAGTATTGTCTTTTCTTTTGTTTAGTCGCGGTTTGGTTGTATAGGTTTGATGGATTCCTAGTAAGCTCTTAGTCTGATCCAGCTTTGTATTGCCAGTGCCGTGCTTTTGGCATTGCCTTTTAGGTTGTTTTTTCTTCTAAAAGGAGAAACATTATAACCCCATGACGAATTTTTGTCAATTTTGAACAACTTTCTGTGGCAATTCATTTGGCTTGTGAAACTAGTGGTGTTACCAAACGCACCGAAAGCGACAAGGTAGCTTCTATCCTATAGCTAGAAGTTTGTTTCCGCAATCCGCACCTGACTTTTTATGAGTCGTCTTTATGACAATACTAGTTTTGTATTTGAATTTCGGTGCACTACGATTTTTCAAGAAAATCTTTGCCAAATTCCTTTAATAGTAATTAAGAAATAAAAATCACAAAACAAACTATTTTAAAGTAGACATCATAAGACTAAGTCACCTCAATCTGGAATTTATTATTTTAGATTGTTAATTTTGCAATTTTTTATTTTTTATTAAAAAAATTTATCAATGTTGGCAAAGTTTGATATTAAACTCCAAGCCTTCTTGACAGAAATCCGGTCAATAGCTAAACCCGAATTATTAGAAAAATGAGACAACAAAAGCACAGCAATCCGACTCATCATACACTGAATTCTGCATACTTTTGACTAATTACAATGTAGGCCCGAAAAAAAATAAAGGTATCATAGTGCAATGAAGAAAACTAACCAAAGGCCTCTCAAGGAAAGGTGAAAACGAAAATTAATTTGTACTGTACGAGAGAAAAAAAGGAAAAAGAAGAAAAGAAGATGCAATCAACTTGTAAATAGTACAAGCAATAGACAGCAAACACAAATAACTTCACCAAGTTTCACAAAAGAAATAACAAAGTTTCAAAATTAGAAAAGATTGCTCAAATGTTGACAGATCTTTTCCTGATTATGAATTAGTGGGAAATAAGCACCCTGCTAGCCCACAAAAATAAAGTTTCAATGAACCTAAACTAAACTCAATGACACACTGATCTGACAGCAATTTAAAGTTTAAATCAACCAAGAAAACAACAGCAACAAATTAGCACAACAACAAATGGACCCCTCACCTCAATGAAATCTACTCAACACAAACAACCTTGTGATTCATAAGCCGGAATTTGCAAACCTCCTCAAAGAAATCATCAGCAGCCTCATTGCAGTTCTTCATTTGGGAGACACGAATCACCATCTTGCGCAATTTGGGGGTGTGTGTCAACAATGACTCTAGTGCGTTCAGTTTCTGCTCTGCATTCAGTGCAGACCTCACAATTACTGAGACCTCTTCCAAACAAGGAATTACAAAATTCGAATTCACCTGCAAGTGCAAACCAAGCAAGTCAATTTCCAACAAAAAAAATCATTAAAGGATATAATAAGGGCATCCAACAGATAAGAGTTTTGGAATAACTGCCAGTAATTAAGATTATATTCTAAGTTTGCTAATCAAAACCAAAGAAGTGAAGAACTCTGTAAAGACTTCCAAAGTAATTTTTTTTTAGAGATTGTTATTTGGGCTACTCTATAAAGACTTCATCTTTGAGCTAACCCAACTAATTTTTTTAAAGATGAAAGGTGGGGGACTCTGTAGAGGATCCCTTATCCAGATTTTGAAATGTGACCTCCCACAGTCCCACACAGAAAAAGTTACCTTGGCCACTAGACCAAAGGCCGGTTCTCAGTACAAATAAGGACTTGAATACAAATTGTACATTCCAAAAAGAAGCATATCATTCATTACTCTTGCTCATCTTAGGTTTCAATTTGCAATTTACCCAAGTGATAACACGTTACTGGAAATAAACATTGCATTATTGTTTCGATTCAATCCAGACAAAAAGTAGCGAAGTGCGACCTTTCTAATAGAACTGACATAAACAAGCATCATGACACTACTTCCAGTTCCTATTCTAAACCCAACTCAGCTTTCACATATACTCCCAACAAATCATTATCTTAATTTCCATTAACCACCCCAGCTGCAACAGCTTGAGCTACGTAAAGTTGCATTAAGCAAGAAGTAATAACATTTTAAACTGTTGTAAATTGAAACAGTATCTAAATGAAACGAGTCACCATTGTAAAAAAAGAAATGAGGCTTACTTTGGCAAGGCTGTTCTTTTGACAGAATGAGGCAAACATGGCGCCATGGATATCAAACTTAAGCAGTTTTGGGTGGCTATTGAAAAAGTTGACTAAGTCAACCTCCGGGAACGGAAGGAGCGTCTCAGAATTGCCACAGAATTCAACCTTCATGGTGAGGTGGGTAACATCACTCGCATACTGGAGTACCGAGCTTATAGATGCCCCAGCTCCACTGGATGCCTCGCAGATAAAGGCTTTGCACCTCAGCCAGCTTTCCCATCTCCACATTGTACACTCTTCCTGTTACCATTTGTTATATTGTGTTAGGTATACATCTGACATTACATTATAATCAGATAAATTCATAGAAAAAGAAAAGAAAAATTAAAAAGAAACTCAGACAATATTTTGATGAAGATAAGTTTGTGAAATGTAAGAAAATTCAGCACTACAAACTTTAAAATTCTACTTAGGTGCATTTTTTTATATTAGATTTAAACAAGTTAATAACCTATAAGAGTCTGCGAAAAGGAACAACTCCATTACAAAAGAAAAAGTCCACAAACTTATCATTTTTATAAACATGTCTGCAAATGCATCTTGTATGAGATATTAGTATGCATAAGAGTCTCGGACTATCATAGCATGAATAAGTCTTGAATAGAACAACAAATATTCATTATGATATTTATTATTTTCACAAGAAATCTTTGCGAGAAAAACCATCTCATAACAACATATCTGTAATAACTGTGACAAACAATTGCCTTTTATTAAAACTATTGTTTTGAAAGTAAAATTGCATGTAAAGGCCCTCTTTACATAATTTTACGAAATAAACCAATGAAGCAACAGAGGATTGTAACAGAATGGTGTTATCAGCTTGAGATGTTGTAAAATGAATAAGTCTTGCAGTAAAGGCCCTCTTTAGAATGAATTCCACTTTGGACCAAAAAAGAATGGTGTTATCAGCTTGAGATATTGTAACAGAGGATTTCAAAAATAATTTATCAACATATTTTATTTATTCAGTGCTTGTGAAAATATTCTTTTGCTTCCGGCACAACAGGTACTATAGTTTTTTGATAAATTAGGCAGAACTTCTAACCCAGCAAGGACATGTACATAGAAATGACAGCAGGTAAGATCCACATTGAAGGCCAGCAATATACAAGGATGCTGTCATGCTGACATTTCATGACAGTCCCATTTTATAATGCCAGCACACATGTCTTCCCCAATAAAACCAGTAGAGGTAACTAGCAATAGCTTATATGAAACGGTTATGGACCAAAGAGGCAAAGAACATTAGACAACGAAATAAAGTATCTGAAATAAAGGACTGACTTTGACTTTCATCTTTATAGAAACAATTAAATTGTAAGAGCATACAAAGTAAAATACTAACAAGTCCAAACCCTCATCAAGTATTTTGACTATCTTCTTAGACAGAAATTGGTAATCAGCTTCCGCAAATGGACAATGCAAAAAAAACAGTTTTTATTATTTCCATTTTAGAGCACATGAGCTCTTGCTTTTTGTACATATGATGCTGGCTGTGGCAATGTCCTTAGCAGTGAAATGCAAATCAGGACTGGTGACCTACAACCAAGGATAGCAAGAAGAAAACATTCCTAAATTTAGATTTGCATATTGTTGTCCCCAAAGTGGATACCACCAATTCCAATGCCAATGCACAAGTCCTATCTAGGGAAAACTCTTAAATATGATATGACCAATAAAAGGGCTCAATTAAAAAAAAAAAAAAAAAAACAGCATTCTGAATTGAATTTGTTAAAAAAAAAATTGACTAAATTTACAGAAGATAAATCCATGGCTCTGTTGATATTAACCTGACTTAAAACATTACAGATATGTCAGACCATAGAATTGAAAGTTTACAAAATCCAAACATTGGTGGATTAATGTGACTGATATGTGGATTAATGTGACTACTAATAGATATCGACAATAAATGGGTTTTCGCATGCAACAGTTGCAGACCATATAGCCTGAATGAAATAGAAATAATCAGAATAGGAGGGAGTAATTAGTATGTAGTGCAATAAATTGGTCTCAACTTAGTGTAATACTAAGATTCTGAGGCAAATATATTCAATATTTCCATCTATGAACTGATTCAGTGATGGCTTAAGAAATTCATGAGACAAATTTTTGCCCCACAATAACTAATTGTAAACCATGAAGGGGGATTAATTGCTTAGAAATGAAAATTGTGCAGATTACATGACAAAGAGAACATGCAGAAGACTGAGCAATTCAAATCCTAAGACTTTTTGTACAGTGTTCTGTAGATAAACCCTAATCCTGAAAAGGAACTTCAGAGAAAATATCCAAATATCCAATATACCTTTATTCAGACTACTTTCATTTAATATATCACTGATTTCACTGATATACAGAACAACCAAGTGAAGGGAAGCTATTGCATTTGACCATTGATTTCCATTGAAATTGAAGCAAGATTATAAAAGATCCAATCTTTAAAATTAATCAACACTGAACCCAGCTATACAACACAAATTTTGTTTTGTTATATTCTAACCAATAGTATCAAATTTCATCAAATATAAGAGCGGAGAAATTACCATGATTTTTGGCTATGGAAAGGGTCTTAATCCGATGGTTGGGCTTGACCCAAATTGAACTGAAACCTTGAACATAGAGATCCTCGAGCCTCGGCGCACCGAGAAAAAGAGCTATATTTCCCTGTCCCAAGAAGTCAAGCCGGCACCTCTCCAACCTCTCTAGTTCAAATTTTACCAACCCAACCCCCTCACAACTGAGCAACACAAGGTTTACCAGATTAGGAGAAGCATGCACCACCTCCTCCAACACACCATCTCTCACAGTGGCCCCCACAATCTCCAAACTCTTAAGCTGTTTCAGAACCCCCCATTTTGGGGCGGCAGTTAAGGAGACGCCCCAGATCTTAAGCAGCTCCAGTCGTTTTGCAACCCGGATGCAATCGAGCTGGGTCCCGGAGCCATCCGGACCTGGTTTGTCACCAAACCCATCCATTCGGAGCTCCAGGACCCGCAAAGTGTCAGCTCGGAGGTTTAGCCACGTGCCCAGGTTCGAGGGGTTAAATGGGCAGTAGATCACGAGCTCTTCTAGCCGGATCGCCTCTGCAATCATCCGACCGATCGTGGCGTCATAGTCGGACCCCTTATTGTTACCACGCTGCGAGTAATCAAACACGGCACGAGGGAAGTACAGTGACGGGACGTAAGGAACGCACGATTGCCATTGTTTGGAGACACATGTGCTTGACGCGATGTCCCGTGCGTTTTTCAGCTGGGAGAGGATCAGCTCTACAACTCCTTCCGGCAAATAGTTCATTTTTCTGGGCGAATTGGTGGGGAACGGGAGATGTTTTCTCGCAAGAAACGAGAACCCGCTAGGTGTTTGTGATAATGCCTCAGTCAGGCCGCAGCATGTTATTATTATTCGAGAGTGAGAGGTGGGGGATAAGGGGCAAATATAAAAGGGAACGAGGCGAGGGCCGAAGGAATAAATTCAAAATTTAAATCGAGATTCGCTGAACAGTCTCTGACGCGTGGGGACAGCAAAATTTTCAGATGGGGGGTTGGACGTGCCTTTTGTTTTAGAGGGTAATTGACCCGCCCCTTTTTTCCAGTGTTACTAACTTTCGAATTTTGGTCTGACCAGACCAGCGCAGCCGCAGCAAGTTTTGAACTTTGAACTTTGAATTCGTTTGGAAATTTGAAATTCTTGGTGGATGCTATGAGTATTTTATTGACTTCTTTGGCTCCTAGTAGGTTAATGGGACCGCTTTGGGTTTTCTGTCCGGATTAATTGCGGTCTAGAAGATAAAATAAGTAAAGTTTTTAATTTTCAGAAAATATTATTTTAATTATTAACAAGATATTTTGACAATGTTATAGAAAGCATGTATTAGCAATAAACAGCATTTTCAGACACCGTTTAGACACCCGTTGCAAAAATTAAAATAAAAAATTAAAATTTTCAGACACCCGTTACAAGACTTGATGGCACCTTTAATCCTTTATCTTGTTGGTGATACGTAAAATTAATGATTTCACATACGAGATAGATTTATATTTTTTGTAATCCGCATTTTAGACGAATTAGATATGAGATATTAGACTAGAGACTCATACGAATGGTCACAAATTCATTTAATTCTACAAAGATTTGATAGGAAACTATTAATTTACCAAATCTTCAAGATACATATAATAATCGAGTTATGATTTACTCGCAATGAATTAAACTTGACTGTATTAATAATCACAAATAATTAATTTAAATATAAAATTCAATATTGACAACATGATATGTGATGCATGTCTCATTCATTCATATGGAAAAAAAAATATGAGATTTACCAATGTTTGTTGATTTTAAAGATTTAATTATTTACATTTGACATCTTTGTATGATAATTAGTTGCATATGATTTGATAGTTAAGATTTTTATATATCTCTTTTGTGTTGTCTAATGTCTATAAGCTTATTCAAAAGTTTAAAATTCTTTACTTAATTTGAAGAATTTTGTCAAGAGGTATTATCCGTTAATAATAAATTTAAAGTCTTTACTTGTCTGGAAATCAAAAGCAGTCAATTAAAGTCTTTAGTGACCGATGTAATAAAAGAATGATTGGCTCAACAAGATCTTATATTGGGACGAGCTGGGTTTTTCAAAAGAAATCTTCTATTATTAAATTCAATAATTCTCTTACTTTTGGCCACGAAAATCTACAAGACTACGGTCATATCCCAAAGAAAAATTGAAAATCAACATTAGTAAAAGCTCTTATTGAACAACTTTAGTTGTTCAAAATATATTAACTATTAACTACAGTAATATTTGATTGAGGTCTAAATTATAGAATAGGGAGTTCGGGTCTCAATTAAGTCATTAAATTTGAAATAGTTGGGCCGGCCTAACTATGGGCCATGCTTAAAATTCGGCCATTGAGTTATGCCTAACTTAAGCCACCTTAACTTGTGCAATTATAATTTTATGTCAGAATATATTTTTTTTTCTCTACCCTTTCTTGAATAAGCAAATAATTTTTTCTAAATTGATTATGGGTAAATTTTGCCGAATGTAACTAAACTTTGTCATTTGTCACGAATTGTTCACTCAAGTTTCATTTGTTCCTTCGTAGCTATTAAACTTTCTTCTATCCCAATCAAGTCACACCGTTATTTTTTTATATCCAAAATACTAAACAAAATACAAAGTGACATGGAGACGGATGAGCATATTCCGTTAATATTTTAGATGTAAAAAGTAACATAGTGATTTGATTGGAACAAATAAAAAATTTAATAGCTACAAAGAGAAAAATTAAACTTGAGCAGTCAACTCGTAACAAATGACAAAGTTTAATGATATCCAGCAAATTTACCCATTAATTTTAGATTTTATGAATTAATTTTAAGAATCCAAATTAGTTTTCTGTTATAGTTAATATTTTTAGTTCTCTTAATTTTATCATGTTATTCGCAATCAATATAAGCAATCTATTCTATGTTATGTTCTCCTATCTTGATTCTTCTTTTGGTAGGCCCATAGCTAAAAAACCGATCTGTTTAGTGTCTAGTCTAATATCTACTTCATTAACACGAGATAAAAGTGAGACGAATGAAATCGCTCTTTAATTAGATTAAATTGTTGTAAAATAAAAATTTCCGCTACGTTTGTCCATTAATTTTAAATTACTCGTAGACATAAAAAGTAAATAAAATTAAAAGATAAACAGCACAAAACATCTCCTTTTCTCTATTATTGATCAAGGGAATGAGTTTTTACAACCATTTTTTTTTTGAGATAGAAAAACGAGTTCAACTTTTATTTAATGTTTATAAAAAAAAAATTATTCAGGTTATGAATCCATGATTTTCCACACGAAAAATGTTACATTTTATCATTAAATCAAAGTTTAATTCTTTCACCATAAAATACATAAAAAAATTTTTTTTTTTTAAAGCTTGGTAGGTGCTACAAAGTGAAAATACATAAAATAATTGAAAAGGGTAGTCTTGAATCCAGAACCGTAAACTCGGACTGAATCTTTCATGATCAATCTCAGTCACTGAACATTTAAATCTGAATGGATAGAAGGATTGGAATTTAAATAGAGTAGAAGAGGGGAGAGTTAGAAATGATATTTTTTAAAAGTGTTTATTTTTTTCATATTTAAACACACTTATCACTATTTGAATTTAACTAACATTCTTCCAATCGGTACTAGTCCAATCTCCTACCATCTTTTGTACTATTTCTTATAAAAAAAATACTAATAAGTAATAACCGTCTAGAACAAGTCTTGTTCTGAGCAGGTGAAATTATTATTTATTTTTAAAACAATTATCAAGGAGTTAAAACTCCGTACATCCTTCCAGGTACCGTAAAAGATCCCCTCATTTTACGGTTTGAGATTTACTCTCAGATGCTTTGAGATTCGAACTAGCACTCGGCAGTATTATTGGGCTTTGAGATTCGTGCCAATTTAAAAAGAACATTCTAGATCCACTGATTCTAAAAGATTCTCTATTACGATACTGGAGAGAATCTGAATTCCCAGTTTGTTTGGTTAAACATAATGATCCAATTAAATAAAAATAATTAAGAAAATATGCTCAATAAATGGTCCTTTGAAGTTCTTCCTGTCAAGTATGTGTCAAAACATCAAGGACTTCAAAAATTGTAGTTTTTAATTGATTTTTTTTTCTCCTGTTATTAAAAGAACGTCTACAATACTACAACAGATCCAACAATAGTCTCAAGTCTAACATACAGTCGGATCTTGAGGATCTTGGACCCGGTCCAAAATGACCCTTGACCCCAAATCCATTGGCGATATTTTATGAAAAGAAACGCTAGTTTAAATTTCTTTGACGGTATTTTTCTGTATTTATGATATTTTCATTTTGCCACGTGATATATTGTTTCCTGGTGGTGATATTTTCAACACCAAACACCACTAATATGTAGTTATGATAGTTTAATTGTCACACTCCAGATCTAGGGCAGAAAAGTCTTGTCACGTATATTTATCCTAAATTATATTTATCACAAAATAATTCACACCACAGAATGTTACATTAATCCTTTAACGATATTTGGTCAACTAAGGCGAAGCTTTGTAGTTTTTTTCTCTAATTCATAAAAACAAACATAATGAAATTAACTTCCCCAATGATAAGCACTTGAAACTGAGTGAAACAGTGGCAATATTCAACATCTCTTAAAAAAAATAGCAATCCATTTGAAAAGACTGCACACTAAAATACTTTCGAACTTGATTAATGAAAAGCGCATACTATGAATTTCTGAATTGCACACTTAGCTCAATACCAACGCACTCCTATCAATTAAGCAATACCAAAAAGTGTATGTTTTAAATTTTATTGTGTATGCACCATTACAAAATATTAATTATACCCAGCTTAGCTGGGAATTTTTAAAAATGCTCAAACCAGCTATTTAATGGCCAGTCCTCAACCTTTTATTTTTTATTGTTTTGCTGTGTCAGACCCTATAAATAACTATTTTTTCTCTATTCTTCCTCTCACAGCTCACTCAACTCACAGAAGAGAAAGAGAGAAAGAGAAGCGATTTCCCAAGTGATTTTCAGGTAATTTTTATTTTTTTAATTTAATTTTTTTATTTAATTTTAATTATTTTTTAGTAACATATACATTTAAATTAGTAACCTGGCAATTGTTTACCATTTACCATTGTTTGTCATGGTCATGATTTCATTACACTATGGTGAGAAGTTTCTTACTAATACCATATGAGGCTTATTAATCCAAAGAGCCAGTTGGTTCATTTATGGTTCCTGATGATATCTCACTTTGGGACTTGAAATTTATGATTTACGAATGCACTGGTTATAATCCAGAAAAATGGCACTTATAATTAGCAACCCGAGTGAACCATGAAACACCCCCGACCTTTATCATAGTAAAAATACTAACTGATGCTGCATGGAGAGCCATGTACGGCCATTTAAAGGCCACTGAAAATTTTGTAATAGAAATCTACGCCAAGAGGGTTTCGATAAAGTCAGGGGTTGGAAGTTCTGACCAAAATTCAATTGCGCCAACTTATACAACTCAACCAGAACCATACACTCCCATAGTTTCTTTATTCGTATCTGACCAAGAAACATACGGTCACTTCACTCCACCAGTACCCCAACCACGACCCCATACAAGATCCCTACCTAGACCCGTGCATGTGGCGCCTTTACCATTACCTCACCCCAGATCGGCACCAGTGGACGATGAAACTAGATCAGATTTTGAAAATATTAATGAAATTCCGGAGGAAGATCTGCAAACTAGGGATGAATTTGAGTGAGCAAACTGGGACTCTGATCACCTGGAGGTTTGTGATGAAGATGGTCCAGTGCCCATTCGAACCGAATATAGAAATATGCCGCTTAGTGGTCGGACTGATACGCACTCATTCGAAGACTTTAATGATATATCTTCTTTTCAAGAAGCAAATGTTGCTTATTATGAGAAACGGATTGAGTACAAAGGTGAGCTGGCGCCAAAACAATATTTTCAAAGCAAAGAAGAGCTTATTAAGAAGATTAGTGAGCACCATATTAGTAAGAAGTAGGAGATTAGAATGAAGAAAAGTGATAGGGATCATATTCAGGTGGTGTGCAAGACTCCGGGTTGTGATTACGAACTTAAGAGAAAAGCAACGGATTTTGAAGATGCATGGGTTATAATGAGGCAAGACAAGCCTGACACATGTATGTCTGACTATACAAGTACTGACCATGAATGTCTCATGACATCAATCATTGCTGATGTTATTGAGACCAGCATTAAGAATGACCCTTGTATGAGCATCCAAGGGGTGACAAACTGTGTTAGGGTTTTGTATGGCAATGTAACTCCGAAATACAATCGACTGTGGAGGGGTTGTGAGGTTGCAATAGCCTGACAATTTGGAAGTTGGGAGAGTTTTTACAGCTTGTTGAAACCACTGATTATGGGAATTTGCGACAAGAATCCCGGCTCTAAGTATCAATTTCTGACTTGTCCGATACGGGATAAATACGGAGAAATTATGGAAGATGTTGTTCAAATCAGGGCAATAGTCTGGGAGAATACGTTTTACAAGTGCAACAAATGGTTTGTTGAGAGGTGGAAACGAACAATGGACTTAAGAGATGCAAACCAGGTATTTTCCAACCGGGTTTTCCAAAAGATCAGAAAATGGTGGACCAAAGCTGCACAAATGCGTTTGGTCCCTTATACGCACAACGAAGGCCAGTACCAAGTTTCATCCCTAAATGAGTACGTTCCAGTCACCCGCGGCGACAATGAAAGTATAGAAATTATTCACAAGGAGTTTCAGTATATTGTGACGCGGACCTGGTAACAAAATGGAATGTACATTTAGAGGTATCCAATTAACATCTATTCCGTACGCTCATGTCTTAGCGGTTTGTCGTGAATAAAACTGGTGCAAGGACCAATTTGTTGTAGACTAGTATACTGTGAACTACCTTGAAAGTACTTGGAGTGGGGTGTTTGTTGCTTTTAGCAATATGGAAGAATGACCTCCTTGTACTGGACCTAGAATTCTTCCGAGCTCGGCCTGAATTAGGATTGGGAGGCAAAAATACATCCGTCATGTAATGACCATGGATGAAATGCAAGGTAGGCAAAAGGGGGCATCAGGCTCGCCGTTCCACTACCTATAGGAATCAAAGAGGTATGTAACATTCATCAAAAATTATATTTATTTTCAATTTAGACCAACTTACTAAGTAACAAATGCAATGCAGAGGCCAGAAACGCAGCAAATGCGGCAGAAAATGAGCGAGTTATGGCAGAGGAAAGTGGGTCACAAGGGTCACAGCGAAGCATAACTACAAGCCGTTTAGCTGCATCTGCTATGTTTGCAGAAGCAATGGGAGAGGCAGTTGCCATAGGAGGAGAGGCGGTTGGGGTGCAAGGAGAGCCATCTGGAAGCCAACCAAGGAGGTCAACTGGTAAGCATACAAGGGCATCTACAAGCCAAGTAGGGGCATCTGGAAGCCAAGCAGAGCCATCTGGTAGGCCATCTTCTGCAACTGGTCGGTTTCTCGGGTTTAATTTTAGGCGTAGTAGTAATAGGTGATTTAAATTCTTCTCATTTGATGCATGTTGTCACTGATTTATTTAGATGCTGCTTTCAGAACTATTTTATTTGCAATTTGTGTGGACTTTATTAAGACTAAGTTATGAGTTAGTTGAATGTAAGTTTTGTACCATATTTTTACCTCGATCACTAATTGACCCTCCTCTTGCTAGGCCACAATAGGAAGACTTACCTCGGTTGCTATTGTTCATCCTTTTGGCCCCTGGGAAATTGCCTCACAAATCGCCTTCTTTTCTCTCTTTCCCTTCCTCTCTTTCTCTTCTGTGAGTTGAGTGAGCTGTGAGAGGGAGGAGAGAGAAAAATTATTATCTATAGGGTCTAAACTAGTAAAAAAATAAGGTTGAGGACCGGCCATTAAATGGCCAGAAAAAAAGTGGACCGGCCACGAAATGGCCGGTTTGGACATTTTTAAAAATACCCAGCTAAGCTGGGTATAATTAATATTTTGTAATTAACTTTGGATATTAATAAAAATCACGGGTGTATGCATAACAAATAGAGAAATGAATTATTTGTTATTGCAAATCGTCTAATTACAATACTGAATATTTCACGTGCTATATATAGGGGTGTCAATGGGTACGGGTTGGGTGGAGGCATTTTCATACCCATACCCATTAAAATTAACTTTACCTATACCCTACACATACTCATTAAAAATTGACCTTACCCTACCCTATCTTACCCGTTAATATTATCGGGTAACGGAACAATAACGGATGAATAAGGATAATACTAATATAATAATTAGTTTTATAGTTTACAAATTAAATATAAAAACTCATTCATTTCACACATATGTAATTACATTTCTAATAAAAAATAAAATAAATGTACAATCAATTCCAACTAAATTATTTTTTATAAAGGAAGAAAATTCAAAAATACGAATACATATTTAGGTGGGTTGAAAATTAAATTGAATATATATTTACATTTTACAATTACCTATAGGGCAACGAGTATGAAATAGTCATTACCCATACCCTTACCCATTTGGTTAACGAAAAAAATTCTTATCCATACCCATACCCAATAAGCTAACGAAAAAAAAATCTTACCCATACCCGCCTTATCGAATACGATACACATCGGGTAAACGACTAAAAGGTACCATTGACACCCCTATATATATATATAAACTTTTTAATAAATAATCAAATAAAATTTATAAATTTAAAATGAGTTTTAATAGAAAAGATAATAAAGTTGATAAATATACGAGTTTTCGAAATCTAGAAAAGTAAATATGGTATTATAAATTTTACAAGAGAAAAATGTAATTTCGATATTTTTTAAGGGCACACATAAATTTTCCCTTTGACGTTTTGATGAAAGCTTGGGTTAGTGAGACTAGTGAGCTAATTCAAAATTAAAAATAGTCATTAACCCATCTTTTGGTTAGGTTAATCGAATGAGAACGGAGTAGGTCCGATGCCCGTCGGACCTACTTTTAGGTTCGACGAGCATTATGACCGTCCCATCTAATTTAAGATTTGTGCGCACGAAGTTTAAAGCGTTCCGCATGAATCTTAAAGCAAATCGACGGTGATTAAACCCATCTAACCAAAGTAGGTCTGATGCCCATCGGACCTACTCTCAAGTGTAAGCAAATAGCATGCTAAGTCCCACAAAAAGACAAATAAAAAATAGTCCCTAGTTGCTAACTCAAACATATTTAAATGCATAATAGTAGTTAGAATAGTCGCTAACCTGAATTAGCACTGTACTGTAGGATTACTTGCACCATTCAAAGAGCTATGTGTGATTATTCAGCAATGCAAGGAAATTGGATAAGATAATTGTAATTGTCGAGTGGGACATCAAGCAATGACATCAAGAAATTGGATAAGATAGCTTACTTGCATATTTAACTTAGTTGAACTAAGTTGATAATACAGCCTATGATACTAAGTTCTCTTTAGAAGTATAAAAAAATTCTACCATCTAATTTTCTATTAAGTACCAGATTCTATGATCTAGTCATTCATAAGGTAATTGCCGCACCAATAGATTAAATCAGACCATTGGGGGGGGGGTGCAGTTTGATTCAGTCTGATGCTTGGTTGGAGCTGTTCGATCTGCATCAAAATTTATGTAGACTTGATTCACATGAATCTTAATACGGATTAGACGGTTCTGACCGAGCATCATATCAAATTTGGTCAGATGTCTATCGGCCGCCCCGGTTCCTTTTACCAGTTGGCGGTGCTAATTTGTGCTGATCCTGGTGAAGGGATTTCTGAACTGAAGAAGGCCGTCCTGGTAGTAAGGGGCCTTGGCCCTTGAGTTTGTTTCTTGAGCCGGTGGCAAGTGGACTGTAAATCAGGTTAGTTCTCAGTTTTATTCATAAGGATTTTGTAACATTTTTTTCCTTTATAGAAAAAACACCAATCTCTAGATTTAAACTGCCATCAGAATTTAAGTGTTATTTTTTAGCCCCAAAATGTTCTTGTTTGCAGTACTTTGGGTCCTTCTGTCTAATTTTAGTCAAGTGGACCTAATCAGTAATGGTACCAATTGAGTAATTGACCCAATTTGGTGGGGGTGGGGGATATTAATTAATAAAAAACAACTCTTATGAACTTGTGCATTGTCCGAAAATTGAGGTTATGGACCTAAATTGGAATTCACATCACCTCACCTAAGGTAATTCAAATTTTGAGTTTAGATCCGAACTGTCTGATTGGCTTTGGGCACAAATATATATAAAAGGGTCCTAAAATGATTGATCCGAACTCTGATGGGACGGTCTGAATCCAAACTCACTAAATTGTGGAATGAACTATACTTTGGTAACGTAGGGCCGTAGGGGTCATTACTCCGAGTCACTTCTCACCTTGTTTATCGTAGCAACTTTATAATCTGAGCAGCTACCAAGGACACAAGAGGCTTTTGTCAGGCTCCATGCGTCTTATAGAAGAGGACGTGCCAATGTATATTGGACAATAGCCTTGGGCCTTTGAGGGCAGCTAACCCAGCTCTTGTTCGTATTATGGGGACGATTTCTGAATGGTTTAAATTGATAGGGAGTAAACGAGAGAGGGGGAATGGTCGGAGGGAGGTTTTGAGTCCATACGTATATTTGTTAATATATTTAAAAGAACATTTTGTTTGATGTCTTCAGAGAAACAGGGCATTTCATAGATTTTTTTAATTTTCAAGTTCACTCAATATATTTTCCTGCATATATTTTTTTTTCTGTTTTATGTAATTTTTATTGGATCGTTATAAAAGAGAAGGATGCTAACTTGGAACTGCTCTAGAGAATATGCTTGAGGTATTGAAAATAAGCCAAGCAAACAGCAGTAAGCATCTTTTTGCAAAAAGATAAATGAATCAGATAATAGCCATGACATTTTATTTGTTTGAAAGAAGGGGAGATCAGCAATATATAGAAAGCACAAAACAAAAAAGAAGAAGAAAATCAAAGCTTTGATTTTCCATACTATGCCATTTCTTAACCAAGGGCAGTAAAATTGCAAAACATTTTAAACAAGGTGAAGAAAAGGAAAAAAAGAAAAGCAAAACGATAAACAAAAAACCAGCCTATGTCTCTCGGAGGGCAGTGTAAAACCAACATAGCTTGAAAAGAAAGCAGCACTGCGTCTGTATATATATCACTGGCCCCTCTATTTAGCAAGAAAAAAGCACCAAAAAGTTCTAACCTTCTCCCCACCTGTCTTTTCAGCACCCACATATCAACTAGTCACACCAGATCTGTAGGCAAAACTATTTTAGTTTTTCTCTTTTTTTGTTCGAGTCAAACAAGATATTTCTAAGCTCCTGAATCACATCAACTATTCTTCCAGTGTAGAGATCTCTTCCTAGGATGCACTCTTTGGAGGATGCTTTAGATCCTTGTACTTTAAAAAAGAGAACCATTACAGATCAGTAAGGGTCACTTTATCAATGCATAATATCATATCCGAAAGCAATTCTGTTATGCTAAAGGTTTGATTCTGGGCACTTGTCACTAGTGCACCAGGAATTCAATTTTTATGTTCTGTGTTTATGCAGTTCTTACGTTTTCTTGTTGTTCAACCTTCTAATTGTCCAAGGTATAAAAAGCTCAAAATATTCACTGTAAGTACCAGCAGTACTGAATAATTGCCAGTGTGCCAGTCAGGACGGCTAATTGGAAAATGAAAGAGTCGGGGCGGCAAGAAACAAAAAACATCTGATGGAACATACGCTAAACGCAACCTAAAAAATGGTTAGAAAAAGTGATAAAAATGCTTACCTTGGTAATAAAAGCTTCAATCTCCTCCTTGGTGAGAGCATCCTCTTCAGCATTCTGGTCCCACCCAAGTGACAGAAGAAATGCCTCTTCCTCCGGGTCTAAAGAATCCACATCTGGATCCGGGTCCACTTCCCCATCCCCAATCACAACCCTGCTCTCCACCTCCTCACAAATTTTCAGAACCCCTCCACTCTCTGCTGTTGCTTTCTCCATAAAGGGTGGATTTGGGCCAGTACCAGAAAGACCTGTGTCTGCAATTGAATCCTTGTCCTGCTCACGCGAGGTACCCAATGATTGGTTCCTGATGAACCTGAAGAACTCAAGCTTCTCTCTGGACTGAGAGTGGAGCCTCCTGTCCCTACTCGTTGGGCTCTTCAGGGGGACTGCCGAGGCCACAGGGGCTGCTGTTGAGCTTGTAGGCTTGGTGACAACAGGAGGTGGCTCCTTGCTGGGAAGAGAAATTCCATTTTTGTCCCTGTTAAGGACCAGGAAATTACCGGTTTGGGTTAGTTTTGTGCTGTCAGGTGTTGGTTTGACAGAGCCACGGAAGGCTGGACTGAGAGGCTGAGAGGAAAGGGGCTGACTCTTGCTCTTCTTGTCCAGAGAACTAGAGACCTGCAATTTTCAAGGAAAAAGCTATTCAGAAATTATTGCACAAATGAGAGAACCACTTATATTGTATATATTGTTTACGAATTATGACATACGTGTCATTTCTTGAATCATAGTTTATATATATTCCTGATACAGGTAAACATCTCAAATTTGACAAGAACAACGACAACTTCCAGTGCTTTAAGGTTCTATGTTTTCCATTATAGTATAGTAAATGCTGAAATTAAAAGTAGAAGAAAGTACATACTGAATTTGATATGATAAAACAAAAGGGAACTCAATTCACTTGCTCTAAAATGTAAAAATAAATGATATATTTTATTATCGAGTCAAAACAACAGAAGAAAATACAAAAAACATGGGGCATGCACAGTGGCTATAATATATGTTGATGGCAATTGAATTTACTATAGATGACCCTTCTTGATGTTGTTTTTCTAGTATTACGGCAACAACATTGCATTACTTTCTACGTTCAATTGCCATAAATTAACACCCCTTAACCAATATGATGTATAGACAGCAGACATAACGGCTGTTAGAAGCCAAGGATCTCTACTTTGCTTCTTATTTGTTTAATGATTTTATATTTTGCTGTTTGAATCGCATCAGCAGAGAAAACAAACTAGAAGTACTCTTCGCGAATTTGCCCCTTCTTAATACAAAAGAACAAGTGATACTTGCATAGTTAATATAAGTATTCATAAACCATTCAGAGCCATCGTCAATATGATTTCTTTAAGCTTATCGCCTTGAAATCAAAATCACTAGAACAATAAAAGAACAGCAAAGTGCCTGTACACAAACCGACACATTGGAAATGGTGCATGCACAATTCAAAAGAAATACAAGAGCCCACAATGCAAGACTTGCAAGGATATTTTAAAGTGAAAAGGGCTTACCGAGCTTTTTGGCATGGATGGTGTCACTGGTATCAGTTGTTTAAATGTCTTCATATTCAGCTCTTCTATTCTCTGTGTATCAATTGTTAACTGCCAGTAAAAAAATGTTTTAGAACAATAAAAAGAATTATTACCAATAAGACAAATAACCTAAAAATGTTAACTGCCAGTAAAAAAATGTTTTAGAACAATAAAGAGAACTATTACCAATAAGACAAATAACCTAAAAAATCTAATTCAACGAAAACGCCTACGAAAACATGTTTTAATATAAATACTGGGCACACCAACACATGTAAGTTTTTTCTTTTACATTACGTTCGACATCACCAACAAAACCCCTATAAATATAACAACAGGAACGTCTAATATAAACATAGGCATTCGTAAGTACAATGGTACCAGTAAATGAAGAACAGTATTGCAATACCATACCTGAGGCGGCGTACGAGACCTTGATGGAGCCTGAGCCACCGTCTCCGCCATATTCAACCCTGTCCCAGGACCAACAGTCGTCGGAACTGGGCTAAGAACAGCATGAGAACTCCCACTGATTCCATTACCAGCAGCCAACCCATTGCCTGAATTCATCCCATTTGAGGCTACAGCAGGAGGTGCTTCAACCAGTACTGAGTTCCAGCTCTCAACACCTCCCAGATGAATGCTCTGGATAGCAGTGCTAATACCAGGCGATGAGACCCGGCCTGGATCATGGCGCCCGTTTTCTCCTAGAGTAGGAAACTCTTTCTCAAAAGAGGCATTGGTGGTGCCAGACCTAGAAACAACACCATTGGTGCTGGTGCTACCATTTCCCCCTTTGGCCCAAGTGTCAACTACTACTGGTTGCCCAGAGACCATTGACCGTGACCGCCTTAAGGAGTTGTCAGTAAGGCGCTCATCAAACCCGTTATCAAGAAGAGAAGAGCGCCTATCTTTCTGGAGCTCATAGTCCCTGACGCGGTCTCTCTCACGCCGGCAACTGCCAAAGCTGCTGTATGCCTTGGATTTGCCAGATCCTGGTTCATAGGTTCTCGACCCGTTAGAGCTCAAGCTTCGTCTAGTAGAGGTCAAAGATTTTCTGTCCCGATCAACTGAAGATAGTATGTTTCTAGAAGATATCCCTACACCTTGCTCATCTACAAAAGATAAAAGAGAGAGAATCAAGAATTGCCTCAATTTATTAGTAAGCACTGAACATCCTGAACAAAATCCAGTAAAATTGCTTCCATATAACAATCCAGAAACACTAAAATCTAAAATTAATTCCGGATAATTATTTTTCATCAACTACCAAACATAACCCTGCACACAATTTTGCAAACATAATTAACAATGCTTTACAATTAATTCCCGATTTTCATCTTTACACTGAGAATACAATTACAAAATAAAAGCCTACATCCGATGCAGCAAACCTAAGAAGCCATTAACTTCAGTATATTACATTTTAATTTGACATGTAGATACAGTCCCAATTACTTGCATGAGAATAATTTACATTTAATCCCATTAAACAGCACCGTAACTATATTCCAGATAAGGTTTGTACCGCAATTCAAGTCAATCAGAGGAAAGATTAAATGATAAATTTAGGGCATGCGGTGAAGAATATCTCATAAATACATAACCAGCAAGAAAACTCTTTGAAGTTTAAACGCATAAAATTAAGACGAAATAGAACAGATAGTACCTGAATGGGGTGAAGTGCTGACGAGATGGTTTGAGTTAACATGGTTAGAGGATTTCAACCACTCTGGCTTGAATGCCGGCTCGGCTCTCTCCATGTCAACCAGAAGTCACCATTTAATGCTCAATTTCTATTTTATTTTCTCCTTAATTTCTACCCCTTCATCAGCATCAATCTACCAATTATAATCTATTCTATGTTTCTTTTGAACAATATCACGCTTCCCCTCAAGGGGACAAAAGAGAGGCAACACACCAATTGGATTGCAATTCAGTTCTAACTTCTTAACAAAACTAAAACCCCTAAATCTCCCTCAAAAATTAAGACTCAATGTCTCCTCACTTTTTACACGGAAGTCAATTGAACTCTAATTGTTCATTTCTCGTTTAAACAAATGGAATCAAGACGGTATAAGCCAAACGACCGACCAATCAAGAAAAGGGCGAAACCCTCTTCCCTGAAAAAAATGGCTTGCGGAAACCCTAGCAACAAGCCGCAAACGCTATCTAGGGCTCGAAGAGAGCGAGAGATAGCACCTTAATTCTTCAGGAATAGTACTTGGTGAAAATAATCTGATGTTACAAAATAGGGGGAGACGGACGCCGTGCAGCGTAAGAAAAAGGGGGGTATTGGAAGAACCCCCAAGTCGAAGAACCAAATTGTTCTCTCCTATTCGAGCGCCGAATCCTAAACCAATTCACAATTCCAGAATTGGAATCGCCGCCTCGATGGAGAGGAAGAAGCGACCTTTCTATATCCAGAAGGTTTAACAGCGTGCCGAAGAACGGGGAGAACAGCGAGGGAAATAATAGCAACGAGCGATCAATTAATCGTTTATCCTTCTTCCTTACTCTCTCTTCTCCCTTTTTTTATGTTCTCTCTTCTCTCTGAATCAAACTAAAAGAGAAGGGGAATAATAAGCCGCCTCTATCGAAAGATTGGCAGCGTGAGTTCTCTCTCTCTCTGTGTATATTTTTTTTTCTCTGTGGTCACGTAATTCTCTTTCTATTTTTCCGTTTTAATGCTTTTTTTCACGTCTTTATTTGTTGTCAGGCTTCCGTCCGAAAACCCTATGGTTCTGTGAACCGTACCCGGGAGAAACGTCAAACTGAATTCTGACCCGCCTCGGATTCACTCGTTTGGTATTTGGAAAATTTGCGGAGGTACTACAGAGAATAAATCTCCAGATAGGTATATTGTAATATTAAATAACAGAGAAAATTCATTAATATCCCTTTCACACTGTAAAATATCGTTGTAACTCTGGAACACAACATTAAAATTTGTTTATTGTTTTAAACGTAACAACAATAACAAAATTATGACAATACGTTAGAAAAGATAACAACCATCACGTATATCCGAAACAGAATTCAAGTTGTTCTATAACCCATTTAAAAAAAAATCAATTGTACATTGTGTTTCTCTCTGTATGGATGGCAAAAAAATGTAATAATTAGATTTTTTAAAATATAATTTTACATAGTGTAAATATAGCAGGGCTATGAGAGATAAATCTACATAAATAACAACGGAACCAACGCTTTTTTAACAGCATAAATTTGTACACAATTAGAGATAAATGATAAAGCTAACTGATATGCTTAATTCAAGGACGAATTTATATATATAAAGATAACTTGCAAAAGAAAATTTCAATCTACACGTAAATTTCTATTGTGTGAGTAGTAAATATATAAAAAATTGAGAGGTAAATAGGAAATATCAAAGTGGGAAGAAGCAAGCATAGTAAAAAAAAATCCTAATATTAAAATTTGCTATGTATGTATATTAAGAATAAATCTAATATTAGAAATAGATGTACTATTATAAAGGATAAAACTGGACGTGATAATGAGTATATTTATAAATAAAATTTTAAAAAAGCCCAACTATTTAAAAGAATTTGAACAATGTTTGTCAGAAACCGGAATATAAAGCAGCGGATTGGTCCAAAATTTCATATTTGGCATTTATAATTGAAAAATAAATCATAACAAAGAAGGTATTATGAACCTACTCAGTTCAAGGCGCCTTGAGGTAGCTATCTCAAAAAATTATTGTCGTTCTTGAATGTTATTCATTCGAAACTATATTAGGGCCTGTTCGGCACTTTGGGTTTTTGTTGGTTTTGATGGGATTTTCAAATAAATAGAATTTCTTTTCTATGATGCGTTCGGCTAACCAATTTTATCATGAGGAAAACCCATAAGAATGTCCAAGAAGTTGAGAAATTCATAGGAATTTTAACATTAGCTCTGAGCTAATTTTTCTTTTCCCACAGAGCCACTAATGAAGCAGTGTGTATATTTTATTATTTAAGTAGTCAAAAGTTCCGATATTTTTATTAAAACCCCTAAAAAAAAACAAATTATCAAATCTGCTCCCACTCCAAAGTTATAATTATTTCTACCCTAACCGCCCGTGGGCTGGGCGGTCCACTTTTTCCACCAGACCGCCCAGCTACCGGGCGGTCCACTGTGCATAGCTGACCGCCCAGCAGCTGGGCGGTCCGCTAGTGTTTTTTTTTTTTTTTTTTTTTTTTTTTTTTTTTTTTTTTTAAAGATTAGATTAGAGACAATATGAATATGAATATAAAGATGCTGAATTCTTAACGCTAAAAGTTCGAATTTTTTTTGTAAATATTAGTTAGATTACTTCTATGAAGCATATTTATACTAAAATACGCTAAATTACTTGGAATTATGTTAATTTACGTTGAGTTACACTATATTAAGTTAAATTACACTAAATCACATTACATTATGCTAAAATACGGTAAATTACATATGAATAGGGACGATATCTTCACTGAAAAGGAGAAAAACAACGATGAAACTTCAAACGGTCATAAAACGGCGCTCGAGTGTCCGATTTCAGCAAATGAGCACTTTTCGGAAAGCTTGCGAAAATGCGCATGCGTCTATGCCGGCTAAGCCTGTTGAATAACTGAATATTTCCTATGATTGCAATTGATCTGTTCTATCTTTACTCATGATGTTTAACCAAGTCCTGCGCATGCTTCACAAAAAAGGGCATAACTTTTGATCCGTCCGTCGGATCGGGCTGAAATTTTGACATGAGCTCCACAGCCCCTGTACCAAGCTAACTTCCTTTTGAAACCGATCCGACCGTCGGATTCGTCAAAAAACTAAGGGAAGAGCCTCAAAACTTGAGTTGAAGTTTCCGATTAAGATTTTCATGTCTATCATTCAATCCAAGTAGCTCAGTAAATTAGTTACATAATGAACTTGCAGATGAGCAATTTAGCGTATTTTTTATGATTCATGAAAGATGAGCAAAATCAGTCTACTATAGCGTAATTTTGTGTAGTTTAGTGTTTTTTTAGCGTATTTTAGCGTAGTTTATTGTTTTGAGTAATTTAGTGTATTTTAGCATATTGAGTAATTTAGCGTATTGAGTAATTTAGCGTATTGAGTAGTTTAGCGTATTGAGTAATTTAACGTATTTTAGCGTATTGAGTAATTTAGCGTATTGAGTAATTTAGCGTATTGAGTAATTTAACGTATTGCGTAATTTAGCGTATTTTATCGTATTTTAGCATATTTTACCGTATTTTAGTGTCCGATTTCAGCAAATGAGCACTTTTCGGAAAGCTTGAGAATAACTCACTTAAGTAATTTAGCGTATTGAGTAATTTAGTATAACTCACTTAAGTAATTACATATTGAGTAAATTACTTAAGATTTTCATTTCGTCGTCGTTTTCGCCTTTTCAGTGAAGATATCGTCCCTATTCATATGTAATTTACCGTATTTTAGCGTAATGTAATGTGATTTAGTGTAATTTAACTTAATATAGTGTAACTCAACGTAAATTAACATAATTCCAAGTAATTTAGCGTATTTTAGTATAAATATGCTTCACAGAAGTAATCTAACTAATATTTACAAAAAAAATTCAAACTTTTAGCGTTAAGAATTCAGCATCTTTATATTCATATTCATATTGTCTCTAATCTAATCTTAAAAAAAAAAAAAAAAAAAAAAAAAAAAAAAAACTAGCGGACCGCCCAGCTGCTGGGCGGTCAGCTATGCACAGTGGACCGCCCGGTAGCTGGGCGGTCTGGTGGGAAAAGTGGACCGCCCAGCCCACGGGCGGTTAGGGTAGAAATAATTATAACTTTGGAGTGGGAGCAGATTTGATAATTTGTTTTTTTTTAGGGGTTTTAATAAAAATATCGGTCAAAAGTTGATTGTTAACATGCAATCATCCTGTAAAATAATAAAATATTATTTCAACATAGATCCAATTTTCAATATCAACAAATTATGAAGCTATTTTATGATAACATTTATATTTAAAAGAAACCATTGATGTAAAATAATATTTACATTTGCTTTTATAATTCATTTATTGAATTGTAAAAAATAGTCATTTAATGTGTTTGCTGCGTAGAATTCATCAAATAATTTATAAATTATTACAAAGTGTGAGCTAATAACATAAATAAAAATAGATTGCAAATTAATACAAGACATTTATCTAGTACAAATTATTTTCTGTACAAATATTTTGAATTGTAGAAATAGTCATTTAAACATTTTATAATATTTTTTACAGCACATTAGTGTAATTATTTTCTGAACATTTTTTATTTTAAATAGATGGAAAATTTAAATAAAATACATATTTTTAAAATAAATCAAGATTTCTCACAATTAACCCCACAATACAACTGAACACTCATTTCAGCACATTCCTATAATCAATCCCGTGCGTACTTATATTTATGGGTTCCCACTCCCGTTAAATTCCATTCCATTTAATCCCGTGACAAACGAACACGCCTAAGTGTATAGGAGATATTCTTCCCATGTGATTTGTCCTCATTTCGTAATGATATAAATACGAGAGGCTATTTTTTTCTCTCATAGCAAAACGTAATAGGGTTATATTTTTGTTAATTTGTTGTGATTCTTAGTTCATTCCTCAGTATATTTAAAGGAGATAAATGAAGGAACATATTTTCAAAAGCGGATATAAGGAAGTGATTTTTATTTTCTTCGTATTTTTCTGGCCGAAGAACAATATTATGTTTAAAATGAAGGGTTATTAAAAAAACAACATGTTGTATTGACGATAATTTTTTTGTAACTATAATAACTGATCAAATAGTTTTGAACATAAAATATGAAATTATTGATTTCTTCTCTATAATTTAGATATATTGTATATTAAATTTGACAAGTTGATTAAAAAAAATAACTGTTAATTTCTATTGACACTTATTAGGTGACGAAAGAATTTTGAAATTGCACCAAATTTGATACACAGCTTATCTAATTATAATGAAAATGTCCATTATTTTTTTTTTTTTAATAACCGTTTTATTTAGTTGTCGTTTGGTAATCAATATACTCTTTCAATTAGAAAATGTATATTTTGTGTGATTATTGAAAAGAGAAACGATTACTTAGATAATTATTTAGTTTTACAATCTTGATCATCTTTAAAAACTAAAGTCTGACATTGAAATGCAACATTACAGACATGATACATATGGTCCATATTTCATGTCCATAACAAATAATAATATTTTGGATCCAGCTCCTCCCAGATACCGTAGACGATTCTCCTCACTTTACGGTTTCAGATTAAATTTCAGCTGGTTTAGGATTCGGACTAGCGTAGGGGCAGTATTATTGGGCTTTAGATTCGTGCCAAGTTAAAAAAAACAGTCCGGATATAAAAGATTCTCCTTTCAGGTAATGGAGATGATAGGATGTGAATTCGTATATTTTACCGTATATTAAATAATTACAAATTTCAACGATAAGAAAATGACATATTTGTCAGGCTAAAAGTGCTGTTTACTTTGTCAAATGAGCCGAGGGCAGAATCAGCGACTTCGACTAAATTAAGAATCCAGATTCCTTGGGCGACAATAGACACACCAATTTGTATCGAGTTTTAGTGACATGAGATCTTACTGTCTAATTGTGTCTATGGGCGCACGATGTTGTGCACCAGAACACGATGCAGACAATCAGGACAAAGTAAAACAGGATCAGATAGTCACTCATATACGGGTCGATTTATATCACAGGCCCAAATACACCCATGACAAACTAAATTAATATTCAACCTATAAAAACAAGTTGGATTCTTGGTTAGCAGAAAAAGTGGAAGTGGGGAGCGTCCGATGTAGGGGTGTTCATCGGGGCCGGTTTATTTGATTTTTAACCGAACCGAAATAGTTTGGTTCAAACGGTTTGGTTTTTTCAGTTTAATTGGTCCGGTTCGGTTCAATTTTTGATATAGATCGGTTTCTTTAATATGGTTCGGTTTATAATATCTAAAAACCGTAATAACCAAACCGACCGATTTCTTTAACATGGGTATTAATCTTTACAGTGGTACATGAGTATTAATCTTTACAGTGTGGTACATGGGTGGTATAGTGGTACAATGTTTCACATTATTGCTGAATTTATTATTTACAGTATATTAATCTCAACTTGTGAGCTGTAAATGCCTTATTTTATAACAATCTCAACTAAACAATGGTTTGTTCAGTTAAACCGAACAAACCGAAATTTACTTTGGTTCGGTTTTAATCGGTTGCTATGTTTACTTTGGTCGGTTCGGTTCTATTTTTGAAAACCGAAATAAACTTTGGCTTGCTTATTTTATTTCGGTTTTAACCGAACCGAACCGATGAACACCCCTAGTCCGATGGGTATGGGATCCAAATTAGTTTGATTTTTATTTGAAATTATCTGATTCACTTTATGATTCATGCGTACTTGATTCACACATATATTAAAGTAGCGTACATGTATCATGAAGAGAATCAAACGGTTTTGAGTGGACATCAGACCGAATCCATCAAACACGCCCTGCTTTTAAAAATTATATCCGACCTATCAAATTACAATATCTTTTGTTTTTCTTATTTATTATTTCTTTGATCGATCTCTAGATGGAAAAAGTCTAGGAGGCCTAAGAAATGTTAAACCACAGGACAAGGAAAATTTTGCAATCTGTTCGTAGCATTTTTCGACCAATTATCGATCTACTATATATAACTTCACCTCTCACTCAATTTTTCATCTATACTACTGAAAATTTAGAATACAATTTTATATATTATGTAATGGACATTCAATAATTAAAAAAATAACATATAGCCTATTTAATCAAAGAAACTAAAGAGTAACCTTTCAAACTATTTATAATTAGCAATTGCATCAATACAGCCTGGCAATAATAAAACAAGCTCATAGGCTCCCATAAGTCCCTCAATGTTCTAAATAGCGCGCTACAGCAGCGATATTAGCGCCGCTATAGCGTTTTTGGACCCTAAATGCTAAGATTAGCGCCGATGTAGTGTTTTTGGACCCTAAATGCTAAGCTATGACATCAAAATGCGTTAATTGAGCTACGACCGCTATAGCGGTAATAGCGGTCCGCTATAGCGTGCGCTATGCATAATGGGCTTTTTTAGGCAATTTATATGGGCTTTAAATAACGACCCAAAAAAGTTAAATAAAAGCTCAAACCAAAATCAATTAAAAGCTAATATTTTAATTTGCTCAAACTGAGAAGGAAACTCTTGTTTAGGTTATTTTCAAATTTGAATAGAAAAAAAAATATATTATGTCATGAATCATGATGCTTAAGATATTTTGAATAGAAAAAGATCGATAGTTTATGATATTACTAATGAATATTTTGAACCCTAATTTGGACTTTATACTTGTTCAATATGAATATTATAATTTCTTAATTAATTTTGGTGTTATTTATTGTTCTATGAGATTTTAGATAATGTTGATATTTAGTACAAATATATAATATAATTTTTGTAAAAAAAAACACTATGTAGCATAGCTTCCGCTATAGCTACGCTATTCGCTATAACTTTTTTGGTAGCATTCTCGCTATGACGCTATAAACGCTATTTAAAACATTGCTATAGACCTATCATTAGTTCATCTACTTGTTTAAACTAAGGCTAGTTTAAGAGAATTATACTCTGTTTTTACAAAATGATGTCTCAATTCTCCTTTGTTTTCCAAAATCCCAGCTTGCCCATCGAGTATTACCACAAGGATTTCCTTGTAAACTTGAAGAGGAATACAATCTGACTTATTGTTTTCAGTAATCCACTCAGCCTTCTCCTCTTTGATCTTCATCTCTGCGTTACCTAACCAATATACAATAGTAGATATAATCTGTAACACCAATGTTCTATTAGTTTTAACTTTGAAAATCTCTAAAAACATAATTCATTTATATATTTTTCATATACACTAGCACACAGGGGCAGAATCAGACTTTCAAACTATGAGAATCAAACGTGAATGAAATCAACTATGTAAAATTTTAATGCCGAATTATTACAATACACATGATATTTTATTCCAAATTATAACATGTGAGATTGAGTGTCAATTTGTAAAGTAATTTTGACATTTCTCTATTCAGAACCAAATTGTTTGAGCTAGGGAACATGTCAGCGTTAGGTGATCTAGAGCCGAAATTTTTATTAATAGAAAAATTAATAAAAGTATCAACAATGGAGAAGGGATTCATGAAAATTCGACATATAAGAAAAACGTGATTGTCTGTAACGTTCATAAGATGTTATATATCAAAACGTCTAGATTAGCGAAATCACATTAACTACTAATTAAAGAAACCGTGAACTCTGAACACCGAAATTTTTATTTATAACATACTTCAAAAAAAAAATAAACCAAATAACCATCGTTTCCTGGAATTTAGATTTTCACCACGGCCGCACCGGCATTCTGCGGACCCATTTCAGCGGGACCACAAAATGCCGATGCAGACCCTTAAATGGGTCCGCAGAGCCATTCTGCGGACCCATTTTTGTTTTTTTTCAAAACTTTGAGAAATCTCATAAATGGGGTGCCTCGATACAGATGCAAAGCTCAAAAACATAGTATTAAAAAATCTCATGAATTCATAAAATGGGTCAAAGCTCATGGTCAAAGCTCATGGTCAAAGCTCTATTCATAGTATTAAAATTAAAAACTTTGTATGATGAACGTGGTACCTTTTATAACACCAAAAAAAAAAAAAAAATGCACCCTGGGTCCGCACAATGCCTGTGCGAACTCATTTAAGGGTCCGCATCGGCCCCGCTAAAATAGGTCCGCAGAATGCCAGTGCGGTCGTGGTAAAAATCTAAATTTCAGCAAACGATGATTATTTGATTATTTTGTTTGAAGAATGTTATAAATAAAAATTTCGGCTCTGAACATTTTGATCTATCACGTCCAGATATTTAAAAAAAAAATTTATATGGCGTTATACAAATCAATGTCCAGATAATCACGTTTAGCCGTTTATGGTGAAAAATTGTACAAACCAACGTACAGCTGGCAAGAGACTAGACAGGTGGTCGTTTATGGTGGACCATTTTATACGGCCGCTAATTTGTTTTGTTTTTATATGATTTAACATGAGAGGTTTTATGGTAATTAGAGCTACCATAATCATAATTGCTCATTATGATAAAAAAAATTCAAGAAATCAGGACGTTTTATACATCAACGTCCAGATAATTTTTTTTTTAAATATCTGAACGTGATGGATTAAAATGTCCAGAGGCTCCGGTTTCGTTAATTAGTGGTAACTTGATTTTGATAATCTAGATGTTTTGATCTATAATTTTCACAGGACGTTACTGACAATCACACTTTTACATATTGAATTTCTCCGAATACCTTTTCTATTATCAATATTTTTTTATTTAATTTTCTATTAATAAAAATTTCGGGATCTGGAGTCTCATGTAATCTACAAAATTGACACCTGGTGTCCCCTTGACATCGTTTTTAACTAAATTGTCTTTTGTACAAGTATTTTACTTTTAGCAACTAAACACATAAATTTTGTGACCTTATTGGAGATTAGTTATTTCTAGTTTTCTACCATAACATAGGGGATTTAAATTAGACCCCTCTCAAATTCAAAATATTTATATATATTTTTAAGTGTGGACTCCTCTTGGATTGTGATATGTCATCTCTCCGGAAAGATTAGGGCTCAGTGTGTCTAAGCACGTTCTAACTTGTGAGTGATTAGTCCATGTGTGACAGATGTGTATTTATTACGTATTCGAGTTTAAGCTTGTTGTGGATCTCCTCAGTACGTAACTCTATCCTCCATGTACTGTGTATCTCTGAATCGTGGTCCCGAGCTCATTGAATTTCAAAGTATTTATAGGCTTATAAGTCGGTTTGGATTTCGTACGGATTCTCGACTGAGCTTATTCGTAGGCCGGCAAGTCGGTTCGAGTCTTGTAAGGAAGAATCGAACGGGCTGGCGGTTTAAACGGAGTCGCGTACGGACCACTCGGACAGGCATGCTTCTTGGACTTGCTACCTGGGCTTAGTACTCAGCTTATAGTGGTTTTATGGGGCTTTCAGTACATGGCCCTATCAGATTCATATCCTCCCAGGTATCGGACAAAGGAATATTTTAGAGTTAGTGAATCCGGACCGATCTTTTAATTTGTGAACGAATCTCAAAACACAAATAATACTGGCTCACTGCGCTATCTCCAAATAAGCATCGAATTTGAGTTAATCTGAGTCGTAAAGTTGTGAGCTCAACAGTCTAATACCTGAGAGGATACTTGTTCCTGGGATAGTCCATCTACATTTTATTTCATCATGGTAGTTGTTATATGAAGTGTTATGTATAATTAATTGTAACTCCATTCATTCCTGCAAAAGTGCACATTTAATAACAGCTAAATGTATACTTAGATTATTTAATGTGAAATAATTGTATCTTATTAAGAATTATGAATTTCGAATTTGCATTTGCTACATTATTTTAATGTTGAATGAAGCACAATTGTGAAACTTTTAGCAGTTAAATTCTGAATCATCACTGATCAATTGGGCCACTATTTCATCTTTGAAAAACAGATGTCACGTTTGGCAATATGTTTGAATCATCGAACTGATAACTTTAATTGAATCTGAGTTATTATATTTAGAGAAATCCTGTGAATTTTTTTTTTTTTGGTTGTTACGTAACTTGGGCCGAGTTTTGGGAAGGTAAATTAGATCGCAGGGAAAAAAAAAGACAAGAAAGATCCCAGGTTAAAGCACTTGGGTAAGAGGTGCACAGAATGGCAAGGACAGAGGCGGGCCGCGAGACAAAATGAGACATAATATTACAATTATTTTGTAAACCAAGTATAAATCTGTGATTATTTTATTTATAGAAATATAGTTCTAGAATATAATATAAATATTTTGTGCAGTGAAGCATAAATTCTGTAGATATTTTTTTTTTATAATCAAGCATATTTTTACAAAAATTTTGTTTGGAAGTATAATTTTTAAATATGCTTTTAAAAGATATTTTGATAACAAGGTAAGGGCACAAAAATGTAGGTGCACCAAAATAGTAATATTTTGGGTATGAAGTATTTTTAGTTGTTTCCAAAAGTAAAAACAAAGCCCGAAAAGTAGATTGAAATTGACTATACATATTTTAGCATTGGGGTATACATCACGACTAAACTTACTCGATCACGAATTCATGATGTAACAAGCAAATAAAATAAGTATAAGAATAAAAAATAAATTACAGACATAATTTCTATAATGTGGATGATACATTCTATCTCAGAGAGAATAGACTTATGTGAAATTCGGGTAGTGAACAAGGCTTGCCTTAAGAAGTCAGGTTGTGATTGAGGATTTGGGTTACTCGTTCCCGAGGTGGGAAGGTATTGAAGTATTCATACTCTTTTTTGTATTGATACATTTCTTAGGAAAAAGTTTGTCCTCTAGCTCAGTTGAGTTTGAGGTCTTATATAGGTCATCTGGTGACCGTAACATGAGAGCGGTGACGGGATCGTGTCTACGTGGTCTGACAAGTTGTCGCATAACAACCATGTAGACACGGTACTTTTCGCATAGAAGTGGGAACCATCCTGAGCTCGCATAGGGCTCGCTCTAGGAGGTTAGCTGAACGGGCCTTATTGGGCCGCCGCAGGATCTCCCGAGCCCATCAAGCAGATGGGCTCGAGAAGCTCTTAATGTTGAGCCCAATGCTCAGCCTATGAGGAGCTTATGGGGCCTTTGGCACATGGCCCTATCATTAGCCCCTGAAGTCGGAATGCATCAGTAATGATGCTTTCGGGTTTGCTTCTTTTGGATAAAGTCCTTTTCGGGGTTGAACGAGTTGGTCAACCCCTGAGTGAGGTTCTTCTCGGGACTGAACGAGTTGGTTAGTCCCCCCGAGTGAGGTTTTTCTCGGGGTTGAACGAGTTGGTCAGCCCCCCGAGTGAGGTTCTTCTCGGGGTTGAACGAGTTGGTCAGCCCCCTGAGTAAGGTTCTTCTCGGGGTTGAATGAGTTGGTCGCCCCCCGAGTGAGGTTAATCAGGTCAACTGTATTTTAGGGTTTCATGAGGCGTATTTTAAGGCACTTGGGCATTGCTTTTATTGGTCGAACAGTTGTTTTTGTTAACACACGAGGTCTTGTCGATGTTGAAATTAGACGTGCTTGTGTATATCTTAGACACACCTTATTTATACTTGATGCAACCTAAAAATTATTTAATTGTCGAGTAGGACTGGGTTGTTCCTAAGTTCACCAACTCTCTCTGTGAACTCAATTCTAAAATAAATCAGAATGATTTCAAATGACGAATTCACACTTTTGAAACCCGTATACTTTACGAGTGATGCATCTACATGCAAAAATTTTAAATTTTCGAATTAATTTTGTATAGAGTCAAGTGGTAAAAAAACGTTCAAAAAAAGAATGTATTAAAATAAATTTATAAACCTTCTAATTTTGACCACTTGACTTTTTACTAAATTACTTCGAAAATTTAAATTTTTTGCATGTGGACGCATCACTCGTAAGGTAGACGGGTTTTAATAGTTCGGATTTGTCATTTGAAATCAATCCGATAAATTTTAGAATTGAGTTCACAAAGAGAGTTGATGAACTTAGGAACACCCTAGTTCTACTCTTAATTGTCGATCAATCGATGGTAAAATCAAGTGGATAATTTTTTTTAAATCACTCGATAGATGATCAATCAATTTTCAAATCACACCAGATGCTAAAATTTGACTTTTTTTTTTATGTTGATGAACATATCTACAGTTTTACTGTCATTTCACTGTCTGGGATAAAATATCCCTCAACGCCTTCATTAGAAGATTTGGTAATCAACAATTAACAACAGGTACAAGCATTTCAAAAAAAAAAAAAAAAAACAATTAACAACAGGTCGACCTTAACAGGCCGAGAGCAAACCCATGTCTGAGTACAACCCGTTAGATTTGCCCAAGTTCAACATTAACGAATTTAAGAGATGACTCTTCAGAGAAGCTAAAAAGAAATAAATCCTGATTTAAGATGCAGTCTTTTTAATACAAGCTTGCCAGACAGGTAGGGCCAAGCTTAAAAAGAACTAATGGGCTCATTTGGTAAATTTCGCAGTAAACAGGAGCTCCGCCATAACAGGTTGATGACAGGCCCATTGTCCGAACAAAACCCGTTTAACTTTGCCCCAACTGAAGCCCAATTATCTCCAATTGACCCAAAATTCTTACCACGAGACTTGAATGATTAAATCACACCATCCATAAAAGGTGTGCGCATTTCGTGGTGTCCCATTAGCAATCCAAATCAGAGCCTGTTCTAAGTATTCTCCACAGATATAGCTCGAATATTCTGAAGGTGATGGCAGAGATTTTACCATTATATGTATTTCAAAATATTTCAATTAGATGCATGTAAAAAAAAATGAGATTTTGGCTTCATTTCATATATAGCCATCAACATAGGGTCAAATGGTAACAATTTGATATGTTGATTTTGTTAGTTGTTGATGCCTATCGAAATAAAAATATAATGGTGTAGTTCTTTTTGTACAAAAATTGCATGATATATACAATATATCTAATTAATAAGTTTTGTTATATAAAGTTTTAAAATGGTTAAAGTTTTGTTATTCAAAAGTTTAAAAATGGTTATTTGAGTTGGTGATCGTTTAGCATCAATGACTATGAATATTGGATCTTTTCTCTATTAACAACTTGGATTGTTTTTCAGGTTTCGCCTTGAGCGTCGAAACTTGTATTGCGGAAAAAAAATTAAATTATTCTTTATGGATTATAAAATGATTTTTGTAGGTTTTGTATTTTATTGGTTCAATCTAAACAATATCAAAAGATATTGACATGGCCTAAATATTCATTAAAAGTTCGACTTGTTTTGCTTGTAAAGACGAGAAAAATATTTTACAAGTAAACTTAACTTGATCTAAAACTTGTAGCTGAGTATAAATACTATTGAGGAATAAAATCTTAGCCTCAGAAAGATATCATCACTGGCATAGTTTAGAAAACAAATGAGCTAGCATACTGTTAATATTACAGCCACTATAATTTAGGAAAGAGCCTAACGGCCAGTAGAAATTAGGTTATAAATACTCATGTACAATGCTTGTAAATTCAAAACAACAATCAATAAAATTTGTGTCATCATTTTTATCTTTTTCTCCAAAAAACATCTAATACATTAAAAATTAGAATACTCATGTATTGACACTTTTGATGATTAATAAATTTTACAGGGCATTTATACAAAATTGTTGTATAAAATATATCAATCGGTGCGCTTATCCTGCATAGTTTGCACGCTATAATGATTTACAATCGCTGAATTGAGAATTGATGATTTTGATTGCTAGAAAGAAGTATGGCAAAACTTAATTTTTTTTTGAGAGAATCCAAACCCTCTCAGTATGATAGGAGTTAATGTGTATACCTCACCATATTATGAAAGGAATTAATATGCCGTTTCTACAATAGAATATTGTAACTTATACCATTTGTTAATTTATTATAGTCCGTTGTCTGAAAAAGTGTATAGTATTTTACTATTTTATGTTGATATTTTCAGTTAAAGAAAGATAAATCTTAAAGGTTCAATTGATATCATTTACGAATATTAATGTAAATCAGACGACTTGATTTTCAACCATTTTTATGAAGTATAAATTGTAAATTGAGGAGAAAACAAATAAGAGAAGGCATCAATTCAGAGAAAAGTTACACGAGATCCTATGAAATAAGATATGCTAAAATCATCACGGGAACCTATCGAAAACTGTAGCAGATTATATTGATTAATAACAGTGGATTATTCCTTATAGTTTTCCTATTTGTTTTATCTGAAAAATAATTATCACTTGAATGATATTTTAACGCAGCAGTTCAAGTTGATTTTGGAAGAACTGAAACAATTCTGTACACAAGTTGACATCATGTGTTTTCCTCAGTTTTAAATGTTTTTGGGCTTTTGGAAATCATGATGTGACACTTATATAACAATGGCAAGAGGGCTCTAATCTCTGCTAACCAAATGCATTGTAACTAGCAAACCAATTTATCAACTAACCATTCAGAGTATGTATATTTTATACACGGCACATGGAGAATTCCAGTACAACCAGAACTGTTTCTGAAACAGAGTGCTTGTCCTCATAGCTACTGGCTTCATTTCGCAAAAGACCAACTATATACATAGTTTTAACAAAACAACCATTCAAACCAGAATTAGTTCAGATCTTACATCAATGGGAGTCCCTATCAGAGATTCAGAGTTGGCAATTATTTAAAGCAACATCAATTAAATTGCATTGAGAGTCAATGACTGCCAATTAACCACTAGCTATGAATTCAGGTGCCAACAAAGTCAAGTAATTAAAAAGCGTACTCAAACAGATATTAAATTAACAACTAAATTATATTTATTACAGAGCTGTATTGATTTATCAAGTACTTGATTTTTTTTTATCAAGTACTTGTTAATGATTTTCTTTTATTGAGTACTTGTTATTGATTTTTTTTTTTTTATCAATTAACCACTGGCATCTTTGTTATTGATTTTTTTTTATCAAGTACTTGTTCTAGAGCTGTAAATTATATTTATTACAGAAGTGCTTAATTTATTCAAACTGAGTTAGGATGTAAATTTACAGAACTGTAATTTAATACTATGAATCATGTACTATTTGTTTATCTCTCTGTAATTTACAGAACCTTTTCGTTATGAACTTTTTAATTTTTTTATCTCTTTATTATAATTGTTTCGGTGCAGTAGTAAATTATTCAGATAACCGAATACTTAATTTAACTTTATATAAGCGCCGCACTGCAAAGACCATATATATATTCTTCCATCATAACCGACTTAAGATCATTTCCAACAGAGTTAACTCTCTGATTTTTTTTTTTTAACTCCTTCGTTATTTATTTTTCTAGTTTAGCATGGTTTTAAAAACAAAAAAAATGACAATGATATATTCATATACCTTAATATTTAATTCATTTCACACTGAATCTCAGCTAATATAAGCTGGATACTAAAGATGCTAACAATGAAATATAAATAATCTTTAGTATTAATAAATCAAATTCTAACTAAAATAGGAGGCAGGATGGCTAAAACAGATGGTTTACAAATGGGAGAAAAAATGATGATAATTCTCTTACTATTCAATCAACTAAATATCATGCATTCTTTGCCTGATTCGTAGACACTTTGGTTCATCCTTATACTTGCTTGACAGTCCTATTTGTCGAAAAATAGGACCAAACAAAGTATATAATTTAATCACAGAACCAAAGTATATATTTACAGCAGCGTATATACTCTCAACAGCCTAAAATGTGAAAAAGGATTTAGCCAAGTCATACTTCATTTTCTCCAAATTCGGCTGCACAGCGAACTGCATCATAGGTGGAGGCCCGCAAGCCAGTGCTAATGTCTCATCATCTCCACCCATTGGTATATGCTCTCGCAATATGCTTTCGGTAACGAAACCGACACTATACCGCCATCCTTCCTCAGGCCTCGTGACCTCGTTGATCACATACCATACCCTAAACCGGTCAGGATAGTCTCTAGCCCACTGGTCTAATTCCTCTCTTAACAATATGTCGTCTTCGCTCCGGTTCGCATACACCAGGTCCATCTGGGTTTCATCGTCAGGTTGGTCATATAACACTGCCTGGGCAATTTGGTACACAGGTGTGATACCAGTCCCACCGGCAATCAAGGCAAGCCGTTTTGTGAACCGAGGCTTGCCGTTAATCATGAAGTTGCCACGGCCTGTGTACTCTATGTGCCCAAGTGGACCCTTTATTTCAATGGAGGAATTAATCGGTAGCGAGTCGAGGTACTGTGACATAAGACCACCATTGGGGAATTTTGGATGTTCTCCCTTGAAATAAACCTTTATGAGGAGCTCAAAGTATCCTACCTCATCCACCATGCTTGTCGGAGTATATGCACGCATGCAGAGTTTCCCGTCAATGTTTGCATACAGAAATATGTGCTTCCCGATTGGCAAACCAAGTGTCTGGTCAGACGAGGGAAGCTCAAAACGGAACAATCTAACATCACGTGATACCACGGTCTTGGACACAAGCCGGCACTGCACCTTTTCTTTTGGGTTAGTGAGTGCCACAATTGGGGCCTTCGACAACTCACGAATGGTTGATAGGATAGAAAGATTTGATCCACCATGCATTGACGTATCAGAGTTGTATCCGGTGGCTATTAGCTCACCAATCCGATATGTTTCGAGCATGGCCTTGGCTTTGTCTGAGTGAATCGAATCGAACTCCTCTGTGCAATCCGCACCCGCATTGATCAAGATACTATCGGCTCCACCAGGATGATCCTTTAAAAATTTGGTGCAGTCATACACCTGGCCATGCACCACAATCCAGGCAGAGGTTTCAGTTGAATGCTTGCGCACCTCAGACATGGTGTAGTGGTTGGAAGAGGTGTTCATGAAGGGTGAGGAGATACTCTTTTTTAGCGTGGGTTGGATGGATTGCTCGGCCTTCTCTAAGTGCTTTTGCCGAGCCATCCATCCACCGGTTTGGTTGCCCGGCTGGGTTGGATGCTCAAATACGAGCCCGATTTCACCCTTGTGGGGCCGGCACAAGTTTATTTTCACCTTGAACCAGCAATTGTTCATCATGCCCTGGAAGGTAGAAAAATGAAACTTAGAAACAATCCACTGGGTGAATAAGCTTCTTTAATTTTTCTTCTGTTGATAATGTTTTTTTGAGGAAAAATAGAGGTCCTTCTGTTGATAATGTAAATGGATGATAAGTTTCTAAATGTTCGATGTCCTTTTTTTTCAATGTATGTAGCCATTAAAAAAGTAATGAATTACTATATCACCACATTTTTCATTGAAAAGATTAAAATGGTAAACAAAGTATCCAAGAACTCATGGATATCTGCCTTTCTTAGAAAACTCACCATGACATTCCAGATAAGCTTTTCAGGCTGCGTGTTGAGCGACTCGTCCCAGGCCCGCACCGAAATCTCCTTGGCAGCGAGCATATCAAGCACCTCCACCTCGACTGACCAAAAGCACCAGCACCAATATTTGCCGTACTTATTCGGCTTCTCTTGGATGTCTAGTGAGCACACCAGCCATGTCTCGCCGCCGTCAAGTGTTACCTCCACTCTTGTTACCTTCTTACCACCGCCTATATATGCAGAACCATTGTGAGGAAAAATAACAATTAACCTTAATTTGATCAAAATATTGGTCACAATAAAACAAAACAATGTTTCTGTTGAAGAGTGAGTGTAATGTTAAAGTGCAACCCATATCACACTTATGCAATCCTGATATCCGGTGATCTTTTGCTTAGATAATTAATTATTTAATTATAAATTGACTTACTATGAGAAGTTTAGGAAGAGTTACTATTTTTCACTTGACTAACAGAGGTTCTTTATTAATTCTGAACACGTCAAAAGTCATAATTTCTTTTTCTTTTGCATGTTAAAAAATATAAAAGAAATTTATATATTTAGTAAATATTATAAAATACGGGGTTGATTCAGAAAAAATTCCTTTCTAGAAATCCACGGTCAAGGTTTTTGAACATAAACGTGTTGTTAGGCAGATAATAACTTAATTAATTGCCAGATGCGTTGCCCCACGAATTTGGATTAGTTTTTTTCTTCCCATCATCCCATGTTCTATTGTGCTGCTGCCTCTTCAAGGGGCACTAATTGACCTTTCGCTCGACGAACCGATACAAGATTCCTTCGATTTTTACATATATCTTACCTGCCCGACCTTTCGCCTAAGGAATCTTCAAGAATAACCTTGAAAGAGTGGATAATTTTTTTAAAATTATTTCCTGTCCAGATCTGTCTTTGAGTCCATTTCCTCAATAAAACAAAAACTAGAAAGTGAAAAGCTACAGCTGTTGCGGTCCGTGAATTCATATCCTCGACGGTACCGTAAAAGATTCCCTTTTACAATTAGCTATTTACGGTTTGAGATTAACTCTCAGCCGGTTTGGGATTCGGGCTGACTGAGGGGGCAGTATTATTGGGCTTAAAGATTCTAGCCAAGTTAAAAAGAACGGTCCAGATCAAGTAATTGTAAAAGATTCCCTTTTACGGTACCGTCGGTGATATGAATTCGCGGTCCGTCTGGTTACTAGTACTACTGCTTGGTAGTAGTTGTGGACTTGTGGTAGTAGTTGTGGACTTGTGGGTGTTGACCTTTATCATAGGATTTTTTTTTTGTTTTTTTTTTGCCATCATTTGTGCTTACTTCATCAAAGTAATTATGATTGGATCTAGCTACTTGCAAGTTGCAACATGTCTCTATCGTCACTAACGAGGTTGTACACGCTAAAATGAACACCCTTTCAGATTAATTTGGTACCTAAAAACTGTTAACTGAGATGTCATAAAATTGGTGGCTCAGTCTTTTCTGCTATTTGCAAATTGGGCATGCGCAAAAGTTTTACTGTGGAGATAACTGAATTTGTTATTTGAAATCAATTTGATAAATTTTGAATTTATGCTCGCCAAATTCTTTGGTAAATATAACACACGCTAGCTTTGCTTATGATATAAATACTTGAGGATATTCAATTGTAGAATATGCAAATGTTAGAAAAGCGGGATCCAATTATATCATTTTATGGTGACACATTTTGACACCATATGTTTATAAGTTATTTTTACAATTTTAATCTAAATAGTCGATCCGAACCTTTCAACATAATCTCCACATTAAAATCTGTTTGGAGACCAAATTTTACATTTTTTGGAAATTGTTGACTATTTATTTAGAATTTTTTAGAATTGTTGTTTTTAATGGTTCAGAATTGTCTGAAAAATAATAATTTTGTACACATCTTAATAAATACTAAAAAAATTTGAAAAAATATAAAATTTTGTCTGCAAGCATATTTTAATATGGAGATCATGTTGAATGGCTCAAATCAACTATTTGGAATTTGAAATTATAAAAATAACTTTTAAACATATAGTGTCAAGATGTGTAATCATAAAATTGTGTAATTGGATCCCTCCTCTTGTTTTAGATCAAAATTTTTACTTTTTTTTTTGTATAATATTGAAATAGAATATTTTTTTTATGAAATGTAATATTTTCTGAAATATATACAATGTTCTATATAAAACATTTAAACGACAAATTATTTTATAAATATTTATGTACTTTTGTTTTAGGATTAAATAAAACAATATTAAAAAATGTATTGCTTAACTATGCTAACACATAAACTTGATGAATTACTACATAAGCTTGACAAAAATTCAAGTGGAAAAGATAAAATAGCTTAGCATAATCAGTTTTCATTTAATAACAATTTATATATAATCGAAGATTATGAGATTGACATTTGATTAAATATTTTAGTGAACGTTTAAATTGGGAGAATTGATCTTAATTTTTTTTAAAAATAAAATCCTGTAGCTTAGCGTCGAAGCTTTCCATCGCGTCCGGACAAAGAGAAGGGCTGCAAATATTTTAAATTTTGGGGGCAAAAAACCTCAAACTAAAATTTTGTGTGTGGGGGTGGGCAAAAATGGCGTCAAATTTGTTTCTACTCGCATAATAACTTCCTTTTATCCGATTGTGACATCCCGTTCTGCCGTTTCTTCCCACCTCACCTTTTTGTCCACCCTTGATGCCGGATCCTCTGAGGCCGACAACCAGCAATAACGTCGTGAACCGAGTTACAAATAAATGGGTCAAGCCGTGATGTAAACTACAACAGTTCACCATTCACCACCTATACCGCTGACTCGCTAGTCATATATTGTACGATATATAATTCCCTACACAGATGATTGGAACAAACTATTCAAAATTTCCAACGCACGGCACGCCAATAGAATTTTTGTTAAGGATCTCATCCACTCATCGCAAGAACAGAAGAAGGCACTTATGAGTTATGACTTATGAGCACCGCCACCTTGACAAATTGTTTACTGGGAGAGAGTACCGGATCCGTATCCTAACCTGACCGAAACGGACGGTCCAGATTTACTCTCAGCCGGTGATTACTCGGGATGGAGCAGGGGCAGTATTATTTGTTCTTTGAGTCGTGTCAATTTAAAAATCTGGACTGAGAATAAATCTGGGCCGTCCCTTTCGGTCCGGTTCAGTCAGATACCAGGAGGATACGGATTCGAGAGGTACCACTCCTGAGATGCAAGGTGTGCCCAGACGAGTGCTCTGTGCTCGGTGCCCGTCCGATTGTTTATCTTCTTTCTAATTTTTTTTTAATTGTACATACACTATTTGAGGTTTTGCCCGTCAGTTATTTTATTATTGGAATAATATTAAATTTTTTATTTTTTATGATCCGATACAGTTATGTTAAATGAATACTTCTACCTTGAGACACCTTTTCGATTAGGTAGGTTATCTATAAAACAGTTTCTTAGACGCTCTCTTTATTCTGTAATATTTGGGGACTGATAACAGAACAATATATTATATATTTCCCCTTTTCACTTTTTAATAAAAGATAAAAGACCCCCATCCCCATGTTACTATTATTAGTTTATATTACTTATCAAATACAAATGGACATCCTGGCAACAAGGATTAAGGAGGGAGATTGAAAAATTTGAAAAATTTGGAGAAAATGAAGAGCGCACTAACCAGAATACGCGTATCCGCGCATGGTGAAAGGCCTTTGCGTGGTGAGGCCATTGATGGGAAGGATCTCGTCATGCCCCGGCGTTGTAATCACAGAATTGATGTTCAGTTCATTGATAATGTACTCCGGTTTGTACCACCAAGCTTTACTCAAAGAAAAGAAAAAATATCCCATTAGTCCCAGCTCTATGCAGAGATGCCAATCATTATAATAAAAATATTTATGTACATTATTTAGTTAGTCATGATATGTATATGACTATATGTATACCTTCAGCATTTGCTAGCTCAGAGTCAACATGGGAGGGAAGAACTCGGTTATCCTTGTAGTGATAATAGCTTTCGGATTGTTCTGGGGTGACTACAATCCGCTTCAACCACTTTACCATACGGCCTCCTATGAAGCCTGGTATAATAACCCGTACCGGGAAACCGTGATCTGGCATTAGATACTCTCCATTCTGCATGTAGGCAAGCATGATATCTCTCGACGGGTCCATCGCCACCTCACGCCTGATGCTGGTTCCGTATTTGGACCCGCCGCCACCTGGTAAATCCTCAGCTCCGTCAAAGCAAACGTTCGCGGCACCACCTTTGCGGCTCATGATACCACACCGGCGCAGTATGTCAGACAAGCGAACACCACTCCATACTGACGTGGATACTGCAGCCGGGCCCCAGTTGAACCCGATAGTTTGTTGCACCATGTTTTGCTCCTTGCGACGGTTCCCGGCACAAACGAGAGTAACTGGAACCTCTATCGATTCGAAATCATTCACCAGCTGATCCATGGTAATACGAACCGGGCGCTTAACGAGACCCGTGACTTCTACAGTCCAGGTGGCCCAGTTGGCTCGGGGCACATATCCATGGTTTCTCACATAGTGGAGTTGAACAGGGGTTATAAACCCATGGTGCATCAGGCGAGTAAGAGGTGGCTCCGAGTTAAACGGGTGCTTACCGGTCAAACGGATCAAAGACGGGTTGCGCTCAACCCACGAGTCGGAGGTGCCCTCGTCTCGCGGGTCTCGGATAGAGGGCTCCACTTCGAGGTGAGACCCGTAGAGCGAGGTCCAGTCTGTCTTTTCGTCATCATCTTCACCATCAGAGAATAGTTTGTGTTCGTGTTGAGTCGAGGAAGGGACATGTGATATGAGAGCAGGAAAGCTGCAGCCGCGAACAGGCGAACCGGAACGAACCGGGGTTCCGAGACGGTCGAGTTGGCGGTTGTCGAAGTAGGTCGCCATGAGAGGGGGGAGAGAAGAGAAAAGAAGAGAAGGGAATTTGATTTCCTTTCTTTACTTTTTTTTTTGTCTGTCAATTTGAATAATGATTTCCTCTGCGCTTTTGGAAAGCGGTACAAGAAGGGTTATATAGACTGGTTTCGGGGAGATGTGGGGATGGAGTCATTGCTCCAATCAGCCAAAAAAATAAAAATAAAAATAGAAAGAAGTACATCCGGAGGGATGTTATCATGTGGCGTGCGTGTGCTCCGGACAGCAACGTGACAAATTAAATATTCGGATTCGGTTCTGAGATAAAAAATTTGTGATTCGGATATAATTCGAAAAATGATTCAGTACAATAATAAAAAAAAAATTCAAAAATTCAAAAAAAAAAGTTTCGTGTTTTTGAATAATTCGTCAACTCGCGTTATATACGCGATTTATTTGCGAATAAAACATATTATATGTTTTATACGCGTTTTATTCGCGAATAAAACATATTATACGTTTTTCTGCGTTTTATTCGGAGTTCGGTTCAGTTATGTCGAAAAAACAAATTATACGCGAATTATACACGTATAATACGCGAATTATGTCACTATGCCGGACAGAGGGCTTGGATTTTGGGTGGAGTTTTTTTGGTTATACACAAAATTTCATCTAAAACAAGTGGTAAATTGTTGGATTTGTGTTAAATTTACACTGATGATTTAAATTTATAGAGCCATTCAGAGTTATTAAGTTTTAAATATGTTAATACTAATTTTAAAACAAATTAAACAGTAAAATTTGGTGCTCTTCGGATAAAATCCAATTCCTTGGATTTTATGGCCAGTATTTATCGAGTTTTATTTAGACCCTGTAATTTTTGTGAGCAGTATAATGCGACGAGTCAAGTAGTCATGGGTCATTTTTGGGTTTCCTTTTTTCTGAAAAAGATATCAACGGTTTTCGTTGTTTTCATACGGCAAAGGTTAAAATTGATGAAAAAAAAGGCGCGTTAGGCATTACGAAACCAGCAGCGTAATGCGCACATCAGTCGTAACAAACCCAACAAAATGTTACGAGTTCTAAACCAGCAGCATATTGCGCGATGATCAATATTTGTTATGAATGAAAAATTAGCAACAATTAAAGCGATACAATTCCATTTATTTTGCTTGAGAGGTGCCGCGGAGGAAGCGCTAGAGAGGTGACATGCCGTACATCAAATCATTGATCATTTCAATCTTTTCGATAAATGTTTAGTGTACGGTATGTCAACCCTGCTGTTCTTGCTCTAGCGTCACTTGACTAACTCTTCAAGTACATTGTACCTAGTCAGTCGGCTAGCTAGGCCTTTTGGCACTGGCATTAGCAAACAGTAGTAATCCCTTGATACTTTTTTCAAAAGAAGAAAAATTTCGTCGTGATCATTTGGACTCACAGAATAATTAATTAATAATTCCTATATAGAATCTTTTGATGAGGACCAAGGAATTTTTTTTAGAAACGTAATTAAAAAAAACAACTTGATTACTTGTTTTTTTACAAAAACGATAAAAACCTGCCGACTCGGTCTGAGGATTTTTTTTTTTCGGACCAAATTGGCAACTTGATCCAACTATTTTTCACCGGGTTGTAGAAAAAACGCCACAGAAAATAAAAAAACAGACCAGACCGAGTTGACAGTTTGGTCCACTTTTTTTTTTTTTTGCCTAGACCGAGTTGCCAACTCGGTCTACATATTTTATTGTCACATATCTTAAGCTGCCAATTCACATAAATATGCAATTGCAAAATATTTTATTGTCTGGAATTAACATATGTAGATAAAATAAAGATATGTGATTAAAATATGTAGATAAATATGTAGATGGCAAGAGCCGATATTTTTATTAATATCAAAAGTTAATTAGATTAATATTTATGCCCAATTTCTGACTTTCGCCAAAAATGTCCAAACTAGCAAAAAATGGCCGGTTTACTATTTTTTTTTAGAGACACTATGAAGAGCAAGATAATGAAATCTAACACTGAAAATTTGAATTTTTTGTTTAATTTTTTTGTTAGATTACTTCTTTTGATATATAATTAGCATATTTATACTAAAATACGCTAAATTACTTGAAATTATGTCGAATTACACTATATTAAGTGAATTAACACTAAATTACATTACATTACGCTAAAATACGGTAAATTACGCTAAATTACATATGAATATGGACGATATCTTCACTGAAAAGGCGAAAAATGACGACGAAACTTCAAACGGTTATAAAACGGCGCTCGAGTGTCCGATTTCAGCAAATGACCACTTTTCAGAAAGCTTGCGAAAAGACGCATGCGTCCGTGCCCGCTATGCTAGATTTTAAAATTCAGAATTGCCAAAAAACTAGGAGAAGAGCCTCAAAACTTGAGTTGAAGTTTCCGATTAAGATTTTCATTTCTATTATTCAATCTAAGTAGCTCAGTAAATTAGTTACATAATGAACTTGCAGAATACCAATTTTTACTATTTTTGAAATATTTTTACTATTTTTTATGAGTCATGAAATATGACACAAAATCGGTCTATTTTAGCGTAATTTTGCGTAGTTTAGCGTAATTTACCGTTTTAGCATAATTAGCGAAGTTATTGTAATTTAGCGTAATTTAGTGTAATTCAACATAATTTATTGTAATATAGTGTAATTCAACATAATTTCAAGTAATTTAGTATATTTTAGTATAAATGCTAATTATAAATCAAAAGAAGTAATATAACAAATAATTTAAACAAAAAATTCAAACTTTCAGTGTTAGATTTCTTTATTTTGCTCTTCTTAGTGTCTCAAAAAAAAAAAAACCCTCTGGACCGAATTGGCAATTTGGTCTGGGCTAAAAAAGTGCCAATTCGGTCCAGAGTGAATTACACAAAAGGTTATATAGAAAAATGCAGAAACTGTGAAAAATAGCTGGACCGAATTGGTAATTCGGTCCGAAAAAAAAAATCCATCAGATCGAATTGGCAGTTCGGTTCTTATGGTTTTTGTAAAAAAAAAAGTAATCAAGTTGTTTTCTTAAAATTAATTATTTTAATTACGTTTTTTAAATAAAATCCGAGGACCAACCGGGTTAGTTAATTCATCTTTTGATGAGAATCTATTTCTTGATTCAACTTGGTTTTGTTTGTGGAAATTATGACAGGAACAAACGCACTTAGGAGAAAAGGTTTTTGTCTTATTGGAAACAATTCCATTATCCATTGAAGATTCTTTGTTAGTAGTTAGCAGTAGACCATTTTTTAACTTTAATTAAGATTTTATTTATGTAATGTTTTTAGCGGAAATACAGGATTGGTTTTACAGCTATTAATTAAAAAAACGATATATATTTACATGAGTGAGGCTGCGGTGCTTTGCAATGTGCAGATCAGGTCGTACTATAAATCAATAGATTTGTCTTTAAAATCTAAATAATCGATCCGAACTGTTTAATATGATCTTCATACGAAGATGTACTTTAAGACCATATTTTGTTAGATAGATAGATAGAAAATAATCGATCCGAACTGTTTATTTTAGAATTTTGTTACTATTTTTTTGATAGATAGAAAATTACTATTTTTGAATGGTCCAGAATCTTTGAATCATGTGCTATTGTACTTATCTAAAAAAAGCAAGGTTCTAAATAGCGATTATCAGATCATTTCTTTTAAGGTCTGAAAAAGCTATAGTGCAACTATAGCTAGCTATTTAGAACCATGATAAAAGGATAGCGGCTGATAGCGTTGTAGCTTTTAATTAAGGTCCGAAAAAATTATAATGCAGCTATAGCTATTTTGAACACTGAATTTTTTTTTTCTAAAAATTTAAAATTTTGTTTCGAAGTATATTTTCATATGAGTATCATGTTTAGTGGTTCAGATCAATTGCTTAGTCTTTGAAAACAAAAAAATGAATATATAATATGGCTTGATGTGCGCATTGCAAATTAACATATATACCATTGTTCTATATTTACACCATCATACATGCATATTAAACATAGTAGAATTAATATTTTTTTTTCAGTGCTTTGATATAATTTTGGTTGAAACTTTTAACGAGTGGAATTAGGACTCAGGATGAGGGATTGAGTTCACTTGCATTAAATATACATAGGTTTAAACATATATCCGTATATGTGTTTAATAAATAATTTAACTTGGAAAATAGATTTCTTGTGAGAATTAATAATCCCATAATTAATACAAAGGTAATTTTCGTTCTTTATTTGCCCATCTTAATCGGAATAATGTTCGTTTCGCCGTCACATTTAGTCATCTTAACTATGTAAGAAATAAATAATGTAAGAAATAAGATTGGATCATCTTAACTATGTAAGAAATAAATAATGTAAGAAATAAGATTGGATCATCTTAACTATGTAAGAGAAAAGTTATCTAATGATTGGATCATCTTAACTATGTAAGAAATAAATAATGTTCGTTTCGCCGTCACATTTAGTCATGCATATATAAATATAAAAGAAGTTATATCTATCTTCTCAAAAGAAGCTAATGATAAGAAAAAAGAAACACGCCTTATTAATAATGCGGGTATATAGATTACTTGTCAACTTTTTTATTTTGAAAATCTTTTAATAATCCTAAAAAATAACGCCTAAAGTTGAAATTAATATTATATAAACATTATCTATATTATTCAAATTTTGTGTCTACAAACAATAAAAACTTCGAAATTAAAAATAACCATATTGTTAAGTTATGTAATTCAAGATTTATTTGAGGTGTGATGGAAGTAGATTGGTCATGGCATAATAATTCAACGATTTTATGCTCTAATGTCTTAATTTGCTGATTTTTAAGGTAATACTCTCTTAAAAATAATCATATTGTTAAGTAAGCTCTACTGATAAACAAAAAAAATTAGAATTGGTGGCACAGCCACCGATCTTATTATTAGTAAAAGTTCTCATGCACTCTTTTTATTTCTCTCTTCTTTTCTATTATTTTCTATAAAATAAAAAAATCTCGTTCATTCAGGATGAGGTCATGTTTTGAAGGAGTTTCGTCAAATAAATGGATGTTTCTGAATATTACCAGTTTACCACACTTTAAACAAAAAAAATTTGCAATAGAAAGAAATTAAGCACTCTACAATTTTTAATTGGATAATGAAACTCTATATACGATCGATACATCATTTAAAAAAAGAGGAGGGTTCAAATGCCTTCATTTTTCATGCCTCCATCATGTCTTTATTTTTAAAAACTTTAATAACTCAAAATTTAAAACTTAAAAATCAAAATAAAACCGTTGGATATGATCTAAATCATTTTATCTATGCACGTGTAAAAAATTATGACATTTCAATTTTGTTTTGGTTGTCATCAAGAGCTTGTAAAAAAACATACTAATGTGGATAATTTCTAGACGTTGATTTTTCAACTTATTGATTCACATAAAAATAAAATCAAAATGTGATAATTTTTTATGAGCACATAGATAAAATGATGTAGATCATATCCAATGGTTTAATTTTGACTTTTAAGTTTTAAATTTTGAGTTATTAAAGTTTTTAAAAATGAAGGCATGGTGGAGGCATGAAAAATAGAGGCATTTGAACCCTCTTAAAAAAATTATAAATGGATCCGAGCTAGCTAAGTGGCTATCAGATTTAGAACTCATTTTATCACGAGTAAATTTTTTTTGTGTTTTGCAACATGATGAAGTTAATTATATTTATGAGAATCTATAGACGTGGAAAAAGATGGTGAGAGAAAACGTTGACGCTAAGTTGGAAATTAATTGGCTCCTTTGGGGCTACTTTTTTTTTTTTTTTCTCTAAAAACAGAATAGTCAAAAGTTGAAAGTTGAAAGACATGATCAATCTAAAGAATTGACGCTTGCTTAATTGAAACTGCATTTTCCTCAAAAAAAAAAAAAAAAAAATTGGGACATTGCTGCCAAATGAATTTTTTGTAAGTAGAGTTGTCAATGAATTTTTTGTAATTCAATATATAAATTAATTCGAATATGTATGAATAAATTTACACGTATATCTAAAAAATATATTTTATAATTTATTAAATCTGTATATGAATCTTAAATATTTTTTTGCCTTACTTTTTTTTTATGAAAATAAGGGTCTATGCCCCTATTTGATTGCAATACAAAAGTGATTTGGCTCAATACATTTGAGCCTAAATAAACAAAACCACAGTAAAAAGAAAAACCGATATTTTTATTAAAACCCCCAAAAAAAAACAAATTATCAAATCTGCTCCTACTCTAAAGTTATAATTATTTCTACCCTAACCGCCCGTGGGCTGGGCGGTCCACTTTTCCCACCCGACCGCCCAGTCACTGGGCGGTCCACTGCCATTATCTGACCGCCCAGCTGCTGGGCGGTCCGCTATAAAACCCTATAAAAGGAGCTTTTCTCTCTCCAGATGAGCACAGTATTCATTCTCCACACCCACAAAAATTCCAGAACCGAATGAGAGAGCCGTCAGAGGCGATTTTGAGGCGATTTTGAGGCGATTGAGCACAGTAATCCCAGCACAGTAACCCCAGCACAGTAACCCCAGCACAGTATTTTCAGCACAGTATTTCCAGAACAGTAATTCCAGAACAGTAATTCCAGAACAGTAATTCCAGAACAGTAATTCCAGAACAGTAATTCCAGAACGGAAATATGTTGGTTGCACTGTATATGGGCGGGAAGTTTACCCGGGGTGCGGAGGGAGCACAGTACACCAAGGAAGCAGCCTACGGCTTTGAGGTAAATGAAAATACCTCATTTGTTGAACTGAAGGGGATAGTTTATGAAAAAATTGGTGTGAACCCCAACCGGTGTGATATAGATTTAGCTACCCGGATTAACACAGTTAGTGGTGGTAGACCTTACTATACCAGGTATCCAATAACTGATGAGTCGGTATGGAGGAGTGTTTACAACACTTTTCAGACACAGGGGGTAATGGTAATGGACTTATATTCAAGGAGAGTTCAGCGTGAAGCCGGGGTTGGAACATCTAGGGAAAATAGAGGTTATGATCACTCGGGTTATGACAACCCGCGTCACTCGAGTTATGACAGCTCGAGTTATGAGCACTCGGGTTATGACAACCCGGGTCATGAGCACTCGGGGTATGACAACCCCCGCCACTCTAGTTATGACAACTCCCGCCACTACAGTTATGACAACCCCCGCCCCTCGAGGTATGACAACCCCCGCCACTCGAGTTATGAACCGCCCGTATCACCTGTTTATGAGAATTTTGTACCTGATTTTACCACCGATCTACCACCACCACCACCTCCTCCTGAAACTCCAATCCAACCCAGATTCCCATCTGTACCACCATCAATACCTTTAGTGTCACCCATTGCTACCCGGAGAGACCTTGACCTTGACGCTGAGCTCGATGCCATACCACAAAGAAATTTGGAAACAGGTGACGAATGGGAAGGGGATTGGGATTCTGATCACGAGTCAGAAGGTGATGGAGATTATTTACCTAAGGAAGACAGATTTCCGATTAGAGGTCGGACAGATAGGCATCCGTGCCCCACATTCAACGATACCACTGCTTTTGAAGAGGCAGACATCTCATTTTTTGGGCCGCGTGTCAGGTACAGTCAAGAGCTTGCTCCGCAGCAGGTTTACACCAACATAGATGAACTTGTGAAGAAAATACATGAGGTCCATGTTCACGGCAACTGGGAGTGCCGAGAGGAAAAAAGGGACCGAAGAAGGTTGGTAATGGTTTGTAAAGACGGAGTGCATTGCCACTTCCGTCTATATGCAACCCCTGTGGGTAAGGGCGAGGCATGGATTATTAAGAAGTGTGAACCACCTCACACATGTAAGGCTGCGTCATCAAGGAAAGACCATGCAAATCTTACGGCTTCACTTATTGCCGATGTAATTGAGAATGACGTTAAGGATGACCCATCGATGAGCCTCAAGGAGGTCGGTAGAGCTGTCAGACGGGTTTACAAGCATGTCGTCCCAAAATACAACAGGTTGTGGAGAGGGCGTGAACTTGCGATTTGCCGAATGTTCGGTAGCTGGCATGGGTCATACAGCTTGCTTGCACCATTGCTGCAGGCCATAGTAAGTACAAATCCCGGCACTGTCTTCGAATGTTGGAATATAGGCGTACCGACTGTCGACAACGCGTTGCAATTCAAGGCCATAGCATGGGCGTTCGGACCATGTATTCAAGCTGTGCCGTTCATTAGACCGGTCATCAGTGTAGATGCATGCTTCATGTCTGGCCGTTACGACGGGAGACTGCTGATCGCATGTGCATATGATGCTGAAAACCAATTGTTGCCTTTGGCCTTTGCAATTGTTGAGAAGGAGGACGGGGATAACTGGGGATTTTTTATGAGTTTCGTAAGAAGAAAAGTGGTTGGCGACCGGTTCTTTTGTGTCATATCAGACCAGCACAAAGGAATCAAATATGTTTTTGATCGCCCAGATTTCGGGTGGTCGACAGCGAACGGCGATTGTGTGCACAGGCTGTGTATGCAACATGTTACAGAAAACCTACACAAGAACTGCGGATCTGGAAAATGGGTTGCAGATACATTCAGAATTGGTGCCAAGAAGAAGAAGCCGAGAAGGGTGGAAGAGATGTTCAAAGATTTTGCCAAGGTATGTATATATGAATTATTTGTTGACTTATATTTTTTAATTATTTAATCAAATGCTTTCTCAAGGTGGGAAAAAAATTTGTACTTACTCAAGGTGGGAATTTTGTACTTACATTTTGCAGATATTTTCTGACTTATATATGAATTATTTGCAGTACTGTCCAAAGGCAAATTTGTACTTACTCAAGGTGGGAAAAAATAATCCCGCCGATCTGGCTGAGCCACCCGCATATGAGAAGATATTGCAAGCCCGTGATGGAGGTTTCCGATGGGGAATTATGACCACAAATGGGTCTGAGTCCTTAAATGCTGTTTTCAAGCAGAGCCGGCAGTTGCCCGTCGCAGCAATTGTGGAGGACACCTTCTACAAGTTAAATGCATGGTTTGTTGCACGGCGTGCTAAAACCCTCGAATTACTGTCAAGGTATGTATATTTTTATTCAGAGATTTTGCCAAGGTATGTATATTTTTATTTGTTGACTTATATTTTCTGAATTACTGTCCAGGAATCAAACGTTTTCAACAAGGGTGGAAGGAAAACTAAGGAAACATAGGGAGAAAGGTGCAGCTATGAGAGTTGTCCCGTACGGGGATAACCAAATGGAATTCGAAGTGCACTGTCCAGATGAGTTTGCTCCAACCGGCCGTAGACCGGATGGGACTATGGAGTTTGTGAAAAGGATGTTCAAGTATGTTGTTATTTTTGCACCTGACAATACTGTAACATGCACTTGCCAAGGAATCCAGTTGGCCCACATACCTTGTTCTCATGTTATGGCGGTGTGCCAAGAGAGAAACTTCTCTGAGGATGATTATGTCGCTGACATGTACCGGACCGATTACCTTGCAAGTACTTGGGGTGCATCTTTCCATCCTTATCCCAACCAGTATCAGTGGCCGCCCTATGTTGGTGATAAAGTCTATCCCGCAAGTGGGTGGATCAGAAAAGGAAGAAGACCCCACAAGCGTCAAGTAATGACCATGGACGAGATGGAAGGTAGGCGAATGGGACATCAGGCCCGCCGTTCAACAACTGACAGGCAGCGAGCAGGTACGGTTGATTCCTTTTATTTACTTATATTCTTTTTATTTACTTATATTTTATTCGTTTACTTATATTTTGTTTTGATTTTATTTCAACTGGAATGCAATGCAGATGCCATTAATGAAGCCAACGAAAGAGAAAATGCTAGAGTTGTTGCTGAGGCTACCGGTAGTAGCCACCGCAGGGGTGAAAGCTCAGGAACCGGTAGTAGCCGCCGCACTCATGAAAGCCCAGGAACCGGTAGTAGCCATGGAGAAACATCCGGTAGTGCTGCAGAACCAGCTGCACCCAGACCCAGACGTCGTATTTTGAGTTTGTTCGGCCGTCGTCGCTGATTACCAAGTTTTGTTAAATTATGTTATGAACTATTTTAGATGTATATTGTGAACTATTCTAATTGGTAGTTTGTGAACTATGCAATTTTTTATTTGCCTCGATTATTTTATATGCTTCATTTTTGTTATTTTTATTACTTAATTACGTATACAAAAACTAACAACATAAAATACAAACAAACACAAAACTAATGAAATAAAGTCTGCGACATAAATTTCTAAAAATTCTACAACATAAATTCCTAAAAAATCTACTTCTTACAACGAGCCTTGAAAGTGCATGGAACAAAGTCATCATCAGAGTTTGCTTGATCTGGATCAGTCACAGCAGACGAAGTGGTAGCCTTACCAGTACACGGAACAAACTTATCATCCGATGCTGGAGGCTCTGGATCAACTTTCTTCTTTTTCAAACCAAAGCCGTAGGGGTTTTCCACAAAGTCATCGTCTGAAATTTCATATTGAACATGTCGTTTCTTCCATTCCTCCAGCTTACATGTCTCACAATTAAAAAAATCACGACATATTTGACACTTGTATTTTTTTTCCTCATTTTTACCTCGATCACTAATTGACCCTTCTCTCGCTACGCCACGATCTCGGTTGCTCGCTTTCTTACCTCGTTTGTTACTGTCCATACCTCAAAATCGCCTGACAGCTCTCTCTTTCAGTTCTGGAAATTTGTGGGATTGGGGAATGAACACTGTGCTCATCAGGAGAGAGAAAAACCCCTTTTATAGGGTTTTATAGCGGACCGCCCATCTGCTGGGCGGTCAGATAATGGCAGTGGACCGCCCAGTGGCTGGGCGGTCGGGTGGGAAAAGTGGACCGCCCAGCCCACGGGCGGTTAGGGTAGAAATAATTATAACTTTGGAGTGGGAGCAGATTTGATAATTTGTTTTTTTTTGGGGGTTTTAATAAAAATATCGGAAAGAAAAAGGTTGAAAAGAAAAGCATCCAGATAAGATACTGGTAAAAAAAAAGAAACAAAATTTTCTGGTAAAAGGATAGAACCAGAGCTATTTTTTGCCTTATTATTAGATTCATATTTTTTTTATACAACCCGAATTAGAAATTTGTTAAAGATTAGATAAGTAATATTATATTATATTAATATACTAAATATGTTTTGAAATGTTTCAAATCTATGTATCATGTACGTTCAAAGAAATTAAATTAAAATTAGTCATATAAATTAGTTTAAGTAAAGTCATTACTTTTAGTATGTACCTTTATTATACAATTAGTAGCTCAACATATAACGAACTGTAAATTTGATCTAAATTATTTGAGATTTTGCTTCAAAATTTAAATTTCTACGAATTTAATGACCAACAACTGCTAACGAGCTCGAGAATCAAGTCACTTAACTTGAAATCAGAGTAATTTCCGAACTAGCTCGGCTTGTTGTATTTTGAGAGCTAAGTTTGAGCTATGCCTAGTTCACTTTAACTCGGTTCATTTTCGGTCTAAGCAACTATGAATGCTTAATTTTTTTTTCCAAGAACACCACCAGCTAGCAGTTGACCAGGAAAGTAAAACAGCTTAAATATAATTTATATATGCTGTTGTTTCACAACTTGCAGTACCGTAAACGATCTGAATTGGTGCAAGTAGAGCCGTCCAGATTTCATCAAAAATCAGGAGAAAAACATAAGAAATCTAGCACGTCAGGACAACATGCATCTATCAGAAGTTCCCGACATTTTTATTAATATCCAAAGTTAATTACAAATTAATAAATATACTCAGAATTTCTTTAGTTTTTCAAAAAATGTTCAAATCGGATAGATTCTGGCCGGTTTCCTCCTCTTCTAGAAATCAGCCATAGTCTAGCCGGTTTCTTCCCTTTTTTTTTTTTTTTAGAAACACTATAAAAAGCAAGATAATGAAATCTAACACTGAAAATTCAAATTTTTTATTTAAATTATTTGTTAGATTACTTCTTTTGATGTATAATTAGCATATTTATACTAAAATACGCTAAATTACTTGAAATTATGTTGTATTACATTAAATTACGCTAAATTATGTTAAATTGAATTACACTAAATTATATTAAATTATATTAAATTACGCTAAATTACACTAATTTTGCTAATTATAATAAAATACGGTAAATTACGCTAAACTACGCAAAATTACGCAAAATTACCCAAAATTAGGCCGATTTTGTGCCATTTTCATAAATCATAAAAAATAGTAAAAAAATTCCAAAAATAGTAAAAATTGGTATTCTACAAGTTCATTATATAACTAAATTACTGAGCTACTTAGATTAAATAATAGAAATGAAAATCTTAATCGGAAATTTCAACTCAAGTTTTGAGGCTCTTCCCTTTGTTTTTGTTGGCAATTCTGAATTTTTGAAATTTGGCAGCAAGCACTGATGCATGCGTATTTTCGCAAGCTTTCGGAAAAGTGGTAATTTGCTGAAATCGGACACTTGAGCGCTGTTTTATGGTCGTTTGAATTTTCGTCGTCGTTTTTCGCCTTCTCAGTAAAGATATCATCCATATTCATATGTAATTTACCGTATTTTAGTGTAATTTAACATAATTTAGCGTAATTTAATGTAAATATAGTGTAATTCAACATAATTTCAAGTAATTTAACGTATTTTAGTATAAATATGCTAATTATATATCAATAGAAGTAATCTAGCAAATAATTTAAACAAAAAATTTGAATTTTCAGTGTTAGATATTGATCAAATGGACTCTCCAGGGTGTAAAAAAATAAATTTTTTTTTTTTGAGAAAACCGGCCAGAATTTGACCGGTTTGAATATTTTTCGAAAAACCAAAAAATTATGAGTATATTTATTAATTTGTAATTAACTTTGGATATAAATAAAAATGTCGGCAGAGTTCAGAACAAATTTAAGCCAGTCAATTGGTGAATCTTTTTCCGATTGCATGTGATTTTGAAACATATGGTTTCTGAGTTGCGAGCTGTCACTTGATTTTGCGCCGCATTTTTGGTAGCTGTATAGTGTATCCAAAGGCCATGCACTTTTTCAAAAAAAATCTTTGGATTATTTTGATTTTTCTTGCTTTGATCTTTCTTCAATATCCCAAATTTGTAAATTTTCATTGGTTGTGATAGGACTTAAAATTGCACTGTTCATTTTTAACCAAATGATATATCGCCGACTGCTTTTTTCTTTTCTCAAGTTTTCCATCCTAAGAAAATAAGTATCTTTTCTTTACAAAAAGATCAAATTAGTAGATATCTATAAGGGCTAATACAATCTATTTAACTTGCGCAGTTGTATTATTGTGATTAATATATATATAGTTGGGCTAAGGTGCATTGCAATGTATAGCTTCTCTTGTACTGTAAACCGTTGAATTCGAATTTCAAATAGTCGATCTAAAGGGCTCAACATGTTCTCCATATTAAAATATGCTTGGAGACCAAATTTTATATATTTTGGAAATTTTTACTATTTTTTTAGAATTTTTGAAAATCGTTGTTTTTTTGAAAATTTCTGGACCATAGAAAAATAGTAATTTTCAAAAATTCTAAACAAATAGCAAATATTTCAAAAAAAATGTAAAATTTGGCCTCCAAGCACATTTTAATATGGATATCAAATTGAATAGTTTAAATCGGTTATTTGAAAATCAAAACTAACGATTTATAATCCAAATGACTATACATTACAATGCATCGATCATAACCCAAACTGCTTGCAAAAGACTATTATCGAACTGGGGAAGGCGCAACACACACAGGTGTGATTAGGTTATTGTGATTTCCTACTGACATAATAACTTTGACAATTTAAAGTCACGCTGTTACAAACTTTACTTTGCAAACTTCATAATCACGAAAAGTTTTTCTACCTTGCATTTTCTTTTCTCCTTTTTTTCCTGCTCGCTGTACGTAATGAATTTAGAAAGAGTACTGCGCTACTGCAAAGTATTATTTTCGGAAAGAAATTAATTAATAAGGGTCATGCCCTTATTTTCTTTATTAAAATAGGAATGTAGTAAGAGACCACTACAAACAATTATTAATTAAGATGACAATTAAAACAGTTGTCAAAATATGTATTAATTGCTAATTTAATAATTTCGTTGAGTTAATAATCTGTTTAAAAATACTACATCATCTTATAATTAACTTATAATTGATGTTGATATGAATGAAGAGGGTACTGCAAAAAAAAATATATATATATTAATATGAAAATTACAACAGTTGTAAGAATATTCATTAATTACTAATTTAGTATTTTCGTTGAGTTAGTAATCTGTTTAAAAATACTACATCTTATAATTTATTTATTATTGATAATCATAGGAAATGAAAGAGGCTACTGCAAAAAAACAAATATTAAGATGACAATTACAACAGTTGTAAGAATATGCATTAATTACTAATTTAATAATTTCATTGAGTTAGTAATATGGTTAAAAATTCTAGATGGTCTTATAATTAACTTATAATTAGTGATAATCGATCATATAATTGAAAGATATAGGCAGGCCACTGCCAAGTCTTTGAAAAGAAAAGAAAAAGATATATAGATAGTACATCAAGTTATAATTAAGTTATATAATTGATAATCATAATAATGAAAGATATATAAATACTACATTTTATAATTAAGTTATAATTGGTAATTAATTATAGGAATGAAAGATAGATACTACAATATATATCGATCTTCAAATCAACTGCCACTAAACCAACTGCGTTAATGGCAGTAAAGCCCTCAAAATAAACCTATGGATGCCAATAGGATTGTGGGGTTGGTCATCTAATGCCTCTACAACTTTTCCAAGGGGCATTGCGAAACTGCATGCTAATTACGTGAAGAGGCATGACCCATGCACACAGGAAAAATTGAAGGGTCTTTTAAGTGCACCAAGGGGCAAATTAGTGACACTACATTCCCACCTCTCCTTAATTAATTTTTGTCGTGACTCCATATATATAATTATGTTGTATTTTTCTAAACCATATATAATAATCGGGTCAGAAGATCTATATAGTATATACCGTTTGTAAGTATATTTGGAGCTTAGCCCGTCGTGTTTTTTTTTAAGAAGTAATAATCTAAGCAGAATCACCAGCTTTCATTTGTTTCTTCAAAGCAAATTAATTATATGAGTTTTTATTTAAAAAAACAGCTACAAAAGAAAAACAAATATAAAACGCGTCTAGCATATATATATATATAGTTAGTTATGATAATATCTTTGATATATGAAAGATTACACAATTTAAACTCAATATGCTGAAATTCATGAAAAACGGGAGAAACCTAACCTCTTCTGTTCAGAGAAAAGAAAAATCTAAAATATAAACACCACACCCATTCCAACTTCCTATTCAATCTGAATAAAACAGACAACATCCAAGTTGTTGAAACAAAACAATTACTACAAAAATTTCAGTTGTACAATCAGTTTTTATCACTCTTCATAGATCTTCATCAGGTTGCTCAATCTCATGATCTTCTTCTTCATCCACCTTAACATCAGAGTAAAACAAATTTAATCCATTGTTCCTTGCTGTCCAGAGTTAGAATAAATAGTTTTAGCAGATTGACCATATATATATCACCCCCTTGAATATTATTTCATTTCTTTTGCCCTAAATACCCCATAAGAAAGTAGCCAGCATAATTTCGACATAAACCTTCTGTTTTTTTGTGGTATTTGTAAATAAATTTTCCATAAAGTTGCCAAAACCTCTTAAATTCAAAGAAATTCTAGTATACATTTAACTTTTATAATACATCCAATCCAATTCTTATGATACATTTATTTAAAAATTATTCGAATTATAAAATTAAAATTGTACATGTATTCTTAATTATTTAGATACCGCGTATATCAAACTTGGATCGATCCAATAAATAAATGTTTAGTCTTTCATCAAACAATTTAATTTTTTTAATTGAGTTAATTGTCTTTATGATGAATGACCGATCACGTTTTAAATTGACACAAATTTGATGCATGTTCTATCTAAATAATTGAGACGACCACATCTATAATTTTAATTTTCTATATTTACATCATTTTTAAAAAATATATGTACTATCAGAATTGAATGTGTACTCTAAAAAAATAGATTATGCTTCATTGCAAAAAAATACAAGTATTATTCCCTTTTCTCACCAAATTATGCTTGGTGAGTATGTAGATACGTAAAGTAAGCCATAGCGAGCAATTTTACTTTTAAAGAAATTAATAAGTATCTCATACAGTATCAACCATTTTAACCTTCCTCCAAAATTGAAAATATAATAAAATAAAATCATACGCTTGTTTAACTATATATGGGGACCCCCCAATCTAATAACGGGAATCAATTAATTTATATCCTGCCAGAAATGTGAACCCCTACTATTTCAAATAAAGTATATTATAATATATATATATATATATATATAGATAGGCTATGGTGAGTTGCGAAGTAAAACGTCGTTTTACTTCACGCCATATTTTCATTTTGAAAATCCAAACAACCGATCCGAACTGTTCAACTTTTTCTAAATATTGAAATGTGCTTGGAAACTAAATTTTACATTTTTTGGAATTTTTTTACTATTTATTAAGCCACTTTGAAATCGCTGATCCACTGTGAACAGTAAAAAAACAGTAAAATTTTCTGGACCACCGGATCAGCGATTTTCAAAGTGGCTTAATAAATAGTAAAAAAATTCCAAAAAATGTAAAATTTAGTCTCCAAGCACATTTCAATATTTAGAACATGTTGAACGGTTCGGATCGGTTGTTTGGATTTTCAAAATGAAAATATGAGCGTGAAGTAAAAATGACCTCTTACTTCACAACTCACCATATTTGTACTTGGAAAACAAGTTTGTACTCCACGCCAGGTTTATAGAGAGAGAGAGAGAGAGAGAGATGAGCTATGGTGAGACGTGGAGTAAAACAAGTTTGTACTCCACGCCATATTTTCATTTTGAAAATTCAAACAACCGATCCGAACCGTTCAACATGTTCTCTATATTGAAATGTGCTTGGAAACCAAATTTTACATTTTTTTGGAATTTTTTTACTATTTATTAAGCCACTTTGAAAATCGCTGATCCACTGTGAACAGTAAAAAACAGTAAAATTTTCTGGACCACCAGATCAGCGATTTTCAATGTGGCTTAATAAATAGTAAAAAAATTCCAAAAAATGTAAAATTTGGTCTCCAAGCACATTTCAATATAGAGAACATGTTGAACGGTTCGGATCGGTTGTTTGGATTTTCAAAATGAAAATATAGTGCTATGGAGTACAAACTTGTTTTACTCCCGTCTCACCATAGCTCAATTATATATATATATATATAGATGGGCTATTGTGCTTCGCGAAGTAAATGGGGGGTTTACTTCGAGTCATATTTTTATTTTTGAAAATTCAAACAACCGATCCGAACCGTTCAACATGTTCTAAATATTGAAATGTGCTTGGAGACTAAATTTTACATTTTTTGAAATTTTTTTACTATTTATTAAGCCACTTTGAAAATCGCTGATCCAGTGGTCCAGAAAATTTTACTGTTCACAATGGATCAGCGATTTTCAAAGTAGCTTAATAAATAGTAAAAAAATTCCAAAAAATGTAAAATCTAGTCTCCATGCACATTTCAATATTTAGAACATGTTGAACGGTTCGAATCAGTTGTTTGAATTTTTAAAATAAAAATATGGCCCATCTATATATATATAGGAAATTGCTAATATGCTATGCATAGCATAGAGTGCCTCCGTGCTACGGCTCAATATTTGAGTTTGCAAAATTCTAACGGTCGATCTGAATCGTTCAACATGATCTCCATATGAATATATACCTGCAAACCAAATTTTATATTTTTTAGAATTACTATTTTTTTAGATAGGTAGAAAATCACTTGATCTGAAAATTCTGTACATTCAGATCAAGTGTTTTTTCTACCTATCTAAACAAATAGTAAAAAAATTCTAAAAAATATAAAATTTGATTTGGAAGTACATATTCATATGAGATCATGTTGAACGGTTCAGATCGACCGTTAGAATTTTGAAAACTCAAATATTGAGCCGTAGCACGGAGGCCCTCTATGCTATGCATAGCACATTAGCCAAACTCCTATATATATAGTTAAATTAATTGACTCTATGAGTTTCTGATCATTGTATCCATCACTCACGACCAGTGGCGTAGTCATCTATATATACACACTTTGCAACAAAAATAATCGAAAGCTATCTTTTTCTAATTATTTAGGTATCTTTCTATTTTGGATTAATATATATTTATATAAAGCTCATAATTAATTTCTCGAAAAAATGAATGTAGATAATCCTTATAAACAAACTTTCAACCCGTCGTGCTAATATACTATTAGACATAGCAATCTCGGGATTCCTCAAGCTAACCGACCCTATAAATAATTGATCAAACAATTCCGCTCTAGCATTTTTTACGAGAACCTCAACCTACCAATGGACGAAGTATTATTCCCTGTCTCATCTTTTGTTGAGAATCTGCTACTTTTTAATTTGAAGGTCGAGAATCTGCTACTTGTTTAACTTAGCTTTTTTTTTTTTTAGCGTTTACTGTTGGATCCGACGAAAACCTTTGTCGATCGTTGCAGGACCATCTGTGTTGAATATAAAACTGAATAGCGGAAGCGTACCTTAATCCTTGACTGTCTTGTGTGTGAGAGCGCCGTCACCGATTCGGATCTTCCAGAATATCAAGGCTCTTTAGAGAATTCCCTTTGTTTCTGCTTTCTCCAAAGTCTCTCATAGTTCTCTCTAATGGGATAAGAGAAATGAATCTAGGATTGGCCTTGTATTATGGGGACCAAATCATAATATACAGCCCAAGAGACCCTTGGCTGTCTAATGTGGTAATTATTCAATTTAACCCATCATAAAATTGAATATTACCTCTTAAGTTCTACACATTAAAGGTCCACACCCTATATGACACATTAATGCTCATAAATTATATAACGCATATGACCACTTTTAATTGAGCATAAAATTGACAGTATACAATACAAATTTATTTTTACATATTAGTCCAATGTTAGATTAATATCCAACAATCTCCCACTTGGACTATATGTGAAACCTTATAATTTTGTATTGTTAATAACCGTAGTGAGCTCAACTTTTCTGTCATTACCGAAATGTGTCCCGAACAATTCCGTCCATCAATTATATTAATATAGGATCAAAGCAGTTTTTGCCACATTTATTCGTAACTCAACCAACAATGGTCACATATATTGACATAACCAAATGACATGAATCATGATGTGGATGTGTAGCATGAAAATTTCACGTAATGTGATCATAACGTGACTATTTCCAACTGGTCCACCCTTAAATGAGATCAACCTTAATAGAGTCAGAATGTGAATAAACTGAAACTTTATTTCTGCAGAAATATTCTTAAACTTTAAAAACTGAAAACCGCATATGTCATACAAGCATAATTACAAACTCCCACTAAAATCTGAATATCCTCAAAAATTGAAGATCTTTAATTTGACATGACACCCATACGAGCAGCATGCTCATGAAACCTTTTGGGTGACAATCCTTTAATATGCAGCTGCAATCACGGAGTTTGTGCCATTATGCTCGATAGACAACTGTCCATTCTGAACTCTTTCATTTACAACTAAGAACTTGGTCTATATTCTTTGACCTTGTCAAGTTTCTATTATTGGAATATAAAACTGTCGGGTTATTGTCACAAAATAACTTAAGTGGTATTTAATCCTTATCCACTTCGTGCAGCCATGTGACAAAATTTCACAGTTATATTCACCAATTAGATACCTCATACACATGTTATAACATGCTTTATTGGTATATACCAAAATCGAAATCAGTATACCAAATGATCTCAAACTTTTCTGATATTCGATATGTGAGTATGTAGTTTTTATTTTCCATAAAAATAACGCAAGACCCTTTTGGCTGCTATCTTATGGTCTGCTTTTGAATTACTTTAATATCAATTTAGCATTCTAATTATGTACGCACTATCTAGACACGTACAAACCTGAGCATACTTCAGACTTTCTACTACCGAAACATAGGAAATCTTCTGTATTAATTTATTCTTAAAATTATTCTTAGAGCACTGATTGAGACTAAACTCGTCTCCCTTATTTATAGAATATCTCTTAGTTTATTTTAATGCATGCCATTTTGTAAACCTTCATGGTATAGTTCTTTTGTGACAACCTGAGAATACATCGAGATTGCTCTTTATGTATTTCTATACCTAACACAAAAGATGCATCATCAAGATCTTTCATCTCAAAAATTCTTAAATAGAAATCTCTTGATGTCAAGCAACAAACCTATATTGTTAGTGGCAAGCAATATGTCACTGACATATAAAACCAAGAAAATAACCTTACTCCCACATAAGTTATGGTATATGCATTCATCGATCAAATTCATCTCAAAACCAAACGAGATGATCACTTGATGAATTTTGAATACCATTGTCGATAAATATACTTTATTGAGTCCATAGATGGATTTTCTGGATTTGCAAACCATATGCTTTAGGTCTTATGAGTCAAAGTTTTATGGCCGCACCTTATAAATCATATCATCAATACTACTATTGAGAAATAACATCTTAATATCCATCTAATATAACTCAAGATCTAAAATGCACCTTTAATGTCATTATTATCCTGAAAGACTTTCAAAGTAACCGAAGAGAAAGTCTTTTTATATCCAATGTCATTTTTCTATGTGAAGCCATATGCGACAAGATGTACTTTGTATTGCTCCCACATTGCCATTCAAATTCCATTAAAACCATTGAATTTTGTACCTTATGGCAAATGAACAATATCACAAATATCTTAGCCTTTCATGAACTTCATCTCCATATCATGACATCTACCCACTTTACCTAGTGGATATCCTTAATGACAAGGTGTACTTTGTGGTGTTGAAGTTTGCTCTTCAGATTATTATCGATTATTGTGTCTTGAACAAAACCAGGATCGAAATCCTAAATAATGCCAATAACACCTGTGAGAATATTTACATATTCCTCATCGAAGATAAAATCTTGAATAGTATTTCCCCCCGCAAACTCAACATCTTCAAAGAACTTTTGCATTTTTCTTCCAAAAAAAAAATCGACCTTGTTGTGGGATCATAAAACTGTAATATTTTAATTAAGAATATAAGCTGCAATCTTAAGTCCTTATTTCCAAAGTAATAAAAAAATATAATGTTCACCTGAACCGTGATATCTACTATTGTATAGAACACGACAGTCAAAGCTGACACTTGAAATTCTTATGTTGAGTTGATTCTCAATGTCAGCCTTATAATTTTGAACACATCCAAAAACTATGCTTTCTCATAAATGTGATAAATATAGCCATAACTAAAATATTTGTCTATAAACATAATAAAATAATGTACCTTTTTCTAACATCCGTAAGAAAATGGTCCACTAATATCTGAATTTTATTAGTTCCAAGACATCCTGAGACTTGTTGGCTATAAATCTCCTCCAATTGGTTCGTTTTATCTTAATACAATCAACACAAATATCAAAATCTGTGTTATCCAAATGCTCGAGAATTTCATTCTGACACAAGTTTTTATCTCCATCGGGAGATATAACTGAAACGCTTGTGCCATAATGCAACCAAAATTCTCATTACTTTACTTTTATTAACAATTCAAGTACTTAAATGCAATGACTCGTTATATTAAGCAATTATGTCTTTGAAATTTAGATTATTATAACCGAAAAAAGACTTAAATCCAACCGATTTTGAATCATGAAACAAACCAAAATTTCTATTTCTAGAATAACAAGTAAATCCATACTTATACATAGCAAAAATAGAAATTAAGTTACGTTCAAAAGACAAAACTTAAATGTTTCATTGAGATTCAAATAATATCTAATCTTAAATAATAATCTAACTTTCTAATTGCTTCAACTTTAATATTCTCGTCGTCGCCAATATAGATGTATCTTTCACCTTCACTAGGCTACGACTACTCAAACAACCTTGCATAGACACACTGATGTGAGTTATTACACCAGAATCTATCCACCATGTGTGTCCAAGTATCAAAGTTAAATTAACCTCAAAACTAACCATATTAATAAGCATACTTTTCTTGATACGCAAAGCATGACAAGTACTTAATTGCTTAATCCTTTATACTTTTCAACAATTCAAAAGAAACAACTACTACCATCTGGTTAAACCGATTTTTGTTGTTGTTCCTATTGAGGTGTTGTATATGCAGCTACCATACTCTTATTTCTTATATGTATTCCTTTGACTTTATACCTCATGAAAATTTGATTTATTATGATTGTATCAACTTGAACTATTCGGTCTTAACAAATCTATTTTCAATAGTCGAAAGGAATTCATAAGCATTAACCAAATTATTCGTAAAAGTGCCCCTAAATGCTTCTAGAATGATATTTTATTATGATTATATTACACGTGCGATTTGAATTCTCCTACTTTTTCTTTCTCCCTCTTAAATTAGAGGTACTCATAACCGTAAGTATTGAAGAATCAATCCTTAATGCAATGTCAAGATCCATAATTATTAGAACTAACAATAAGTTCTTTCATTCCCTTAAATTTGATGCTAGAATTGATATTAACTAAAATTAGAACAATAAACAAACACTACATACTCATTCAATATCCATATATAATAATAAATTCAAATAAAGGTAAACCCCATTACCTCAAGATACCGGTTCCATTAATAAATTGTCTTTGGACTAAAATATTAACTTCTTATGATATCTTGGTGTAGTAATCAAGCACTGATAATTAAGTAACATGTCGAACAATTAACCTTCCTTTGGGCCGATTAAATTAATCACATGTAAAAAACCTAACAATCATCACTGCACTTATTACCACAAGGCGCACATGCAACTTTAATAAATATTGGTCTTCCTTTGGGCCGACGAATATTTACACTCATATTTTCAAAATAAATTAATTTCAAAAGGAGAGCTCACTTTGGCGAGGTGCGATTGAAACAATCTATTTTAAAATATAACCTTAATACCTTTTATTCGAACTTAAAATTATATCCAAAATCTAAAATTACGGTTTAAACATAAATCTAAATCCATCCTTAATTTATTAAGAATCAAATATATTTTTTCCTCTTTTGATTCTCAATTGCCATGTGGATTTAGTTCCACCGTAATTAACTTAATTCTTATACTATACTGAAAATATACATATGTAGTGGTATCTCAATTCACAGCGTACTTCGATTTTGACATCTTATCACCAATAATAAAGGTGTATCTAAATCCATTTCCTTTCGCTGAATAATTCTCTGTTCCACTCATAAATGTATATTTTACCATGATATCAAAATCTAAATTCATCTCAACTTTATTAAGAATCAAATACAAATTTTTCTTATTTTGATTCTCTATTTCCATGTGAATTTAGATTAAATATAATCATCTTGATCTTAAATTAAACTATATTGAAGAATCAGAATCAAAAGGCTTAAATTGGTTTATGCAAAGGTCTAATTGAACTTATACTTAAATTAACGGTTTAATTATGAAATTATAATTAAATTTAAAACTGAGGCTTTAACTTCAATAAAATGTTATATGCACAGCTTCAGTTAAAAGTTATATATTGCGCCCTTTTATTATTTCCGTCTCTGGTAATAATTAATAAATACCAATTTCTAGCGCTTAGACCAGCGGTCTTTGCGCGGTGTACGGGAATTGCACAATTAAATAAGACCGAATTGGTGTTTGCGCGGTGTACAGACTGGCTCAAAACTGGATTCCGGTGTATGCGTGGTACACAAAATAAAATATTTACTTCGGTCCACGCGCGGTGTATCATGAAATGACGCGTGCTGAGCCACTGAATATCGCGCAGTGCACGAAACTTTTCACGCGCGATGATGGAACGCGGTGTATGCGCGGCTCACGCAACCAACGCGATGAGCAAGGGTTTTGGGCCGGTCTATGCGCGGTCTACAGAACTGAATGGTCGGGAAATTGATTTATTTTTGGTTAAACTTGGTTCACACGCGGACCATGCGTGAAACTCAGATCTGAAATGGCGATTTCAAGGTTCTGGACTGAATTTCAAGGACAAAATTAACTAAATTAACAAATTTAAAATCGCCAATAATCAGAAACTCAATCATATATCATAACTGTACCGAAAAATACAGAAAACTTCTTTCAAACACAAACCTGGCTCTGATACCACTTATTGGATCCGACGAAAACCTTTGTCGATCGCTGCAGGACCATCTGTGTTGAATATAAAACTGAATAGCGGAAGCGTACCTTAATCCTTGACTGTCTTGTGCGTGAGAGCGCCATCACTGATTCAGATCTTCCAGAATATCAAGGCTCTTTAGAGAATTCACTTTGTTTCTGCTTTCTCCAAAGTCTCTCATAGTTCTCTCTAATGGAATAAGAGAAATGAATCTAGGATTGGCCTTGTATTCTGGGGACCAAATCATAATATACTACCCAAGAGACCCTTGGCTGTCTAATGTGGTAATTATTCAATTTAACCCATCATAAAATTGAATATTACCTCTTAAGTTCTACACATTAAAGGTCCACACCCTATATGACACATTAATGCTCATAAATTATATAACGCATATGACCACTTTTAATTGAGCATAAAATTGACAGTATACAATACAAATTTATTTTTACATATTAGTCCAATGTTAAATTAATATCCAACATTTACTGGCTGGATCTAAATCATTGAAGAAAAGAGTTTGTCTTATACGAAACAATATTTATAGCTACCCAAGAAAATTTCTCCCTATGCAGCTACGCGGGGGAAGTAAACAATTAATTTTTAGAAGTACTGTAGGTCAAGCACAATTTTTGGAGTGCAAATAATTACTTGCTTTATAAATGAGTAATTTTGATCAGTCGTCTGCCAATCGACCTTTTCTTGTTTACCATGTTTTGAACTTTTAAACGTAAACCGATATTCTAGCTTGATCAGTGATCTATCATCTATATAATATTGCATTTAGAATTAAGCAATAGACAGTGGCACCACATGAATATTTGTACGTTCTGATCTGCCGAATTAAAGCTTCTTCTTTGTACAATTATATATAAAATATGATTTTTTACTGCATTTTCAATTCAACAATTACTTCTTAAATAAGGTAAATTAATTATTATCTCTATATATAATTTCACCCAAGTCTCAGTTTATGGGATTTACCCAATATTTTAATATATTTCAATATTTCAATATTTGCAATTAAAATTTATTTTTAATTATGTTCCTGTAGGTTTGGTAAATTAGCAATTACCTTTTTTTTTCTGCAATTGCAATTTCTATATATATACTGTCTTCTTTTTTCGAAAATCTTGACAGAGGCGCAATTGCTCTGTTGTCATGAATTCTAATGATTTGCAGTTGAGATGTTCATAGTTTTGGTGCTCATCTGTTACAATAACTTCAATTAATGTGATTTGATATAATACAAATTCATTGTCGACATAAAAGTTAATTTGTCAGCTTTAACTAATGCACAATGAAGATGTCAACTAATTAATTGATGTCAATTGTTGATGTAGATTAAAGTTATCAACTAATGCCTGATCGATGTTATTTATATATTGCATGCACAACTAATCCATCAGGGTTACATAAGAGCTATTCTATCTAAGGTCTGATCTGTAATCCATAAGGTTACAACTCTTTCAGAATGTGTGCATCAAGTCTCAATGAAGTGTGCATCGCCATAAGCAATGTTTTATGGACGTAATAGGGGTGAGTGCATATGGACGTAGTGAACAAGCTAGCTAGTGTACGTGCATTGAAAATAAGTGTACATTATCAGTGTGTATAACGGGTCATTGATCAAGTGTCCAGCAAAGGAATAAATGACTGTAATTATATATATATTTATAGAATTTTTTTTTGCTATTTAAATTCAAGTTTAATTATGTTAAGTAATTTAAAGCACAAAACTAACCCAAGTACCACAACTGAGAGGAAGTAAACCTAAGTGGAATGGTTCCGAATTTGAAACCATTATGCATTTTATTCAAAATAGCACCGCAACAAGTAAAGCTTTCCTCAAGCTGGTATAACAAAAACTGCAAGTTGACCATGCATGTTGGCACTTCATCTTTCACTTGATCAACTATCAACTCCACGTCTGCGGAACCACTACATGTCTACATGCAATAGTTTTTTCAAACCTAATCCCCAAATATATGTAATTAAGTATTGATTAGAGAAATGATAAATGCAGGTAATGGTTCCAGCAATACGGCCGGGTTGTTTTTGGTCAAAAGTGACCCTTTCTCTCAAGCTATGTAGTCCCCAATTAATATATATATACAACAACCAAATTGAATTGAAAATTTTATACCAATTCTTTTTGACAGTCTGGTTTTGAAAATGATAGTTATTAAATGTACTTAAACAAAGTCAGATCTTTGCACAGACGAACATTGTACAAAAATGTAGTTAATTGACTCTGCAAATTACAAAAGCACACACTCTCAGTATATCTCCATTCCAATCTCGTTTAACCAAATTTTCTTTGATTAATAAAATTCTTATCACCGCTAACGACACAAAACTATTATTTTCAATGGTATTCTATATTTCCACAATTTGTCTTGGGAATTGGTTTTAATTAACACCCCAAAATTTAATCATCTATGAGAAAGGGGAGGTAACACAATTGGTTAGGAAAAAAGTCCTAAGGTGATTGGTTACTCAAAGGTCGAGAGTTCGATTTTTCCTTATGACTTCATAGCTTTGTGAAGATTTAAAAAAAAAAAAAATTAACCATCTATATATGAATTTTACTGAAAATTTCATGTTTGCCTCTCATTCCATATTATGTGGTAATTCAACAATATATGCTACCGGAAAGTGTATTGATGACCAAATTATTACTAGAGATAAACGATGACATACCAGGTTATCAGTTAATTACTAAGCGCTCAAATTTATATACTCTGCCAACCCGCAGCTCAAAATCAATCTACAGATGTACCTAATACGCAAAGATTTGTATGATTATATTTGCGATACAGATATATAGTACATACCTCTCCAACTTTTCCAAAGGGCATTTGAAACCTACGTGCAAGCTTACGAGAAGAGGCATATATTGGCCATGCAGACTGAACAGCATGGACGTCTCAAGAAAATAAAAGAGCTTTGTGTGCACCAAAGGCCAAACTAATCGGAGCACAGTACCACCACTCCTTGATTAATTTGTCTTGTTCTGAGTCCATATAATATTTTGTGTTTTTCTTCACCATATGTAAAAAAGGAGTCAGTGCTACAGTACTGTAAATGTCTTGTGTGTAGATATTTATGACTATTTTTTTTAATTTCCTTTTTCTAAAATTTGTACATTCCGTACGTGTCCTTGTGCTGATGCTAGGGTCTAGCTGTTTCTTTAGGTTGTTTTTATGTATTTAAATTGATCTTTTGCTTGTATACAGCTGGGATTAGATACGTACAATATTCAATTGGTTAGATTAATTATATATCTAACTTGAGAAAGTCCATTTGACAAGGCGTCAGTTCAGTTGGATCCGTTCTCCTGTAATTACATGTTTAGACTTTAGATGCTTGATATTCAACGTAATTTTAGTAAGATGGAAGTATGTAATCTAACTTGAGAAAGATATCCAAATAACAAGGCGTCAGTTGATCAGTTGGATCCTTTCTCCTGTAATGATTTGGAGAAAATTCAAGTTAAGTTTGTACATGTTTATATGCTTACTCAACTTTGTTTTAATAAAATGGAAGCATGTAATCTACCTTGAGAAAAAACAAAATAATCAGGCGTCATTTCAGTTGGATCCGTTCTCCTGTTATGAGTTGGAGAAACTTCAAATCTCTCTTGCATGTTTATTAGATGCTAATTCAACATTAATTATTTTATTAAGATGTAAACATGTAATCTTACTTGAGAAAAATCTAAATAACAAGGCGTCATGAGTTCAGTACGTTGGACCCGTTCCTGAAATGTTTCGGTGAAAATTCATATCTTTTACATGTTTAATTACATGTTTATTCGACATATTTTAGTAAGATGGAAATATGCAATCTGACTCGAGAAAAATCTAGCTAAATGACAAGACGTCACTTCAGATGGATCCGTTCTCCTGGAAGGCATATGGTTTGGAGAAAAGTCAAATTTTATACATGTTGAGATGCTTATTCAACGTTATTTTATAATATGAGAATATATATATGGTGACAGCTTACATTTTCTGAATTAATTACTCGAAAATGTGTAGTTGTAACCATCCCTGTAATTGATTCTTGCTTTGCTAAGACAATAGACTAGACGCGTTTAATTACATTAATAGTTAGCTTAGCGTGTACATTTTCCACCCCTATTGCAACAACAAAAAAAGTAGGCCTTCATAGAAAAAGAAAAAAAAATTTCAATCGGTCTGTGCATAATGGCCCACCCATCAGCGTCGAATGCCAGTGGCAGGTTAATTACTTCATGCCTCATTATTTGCAGCAGCAGTTTATGCCCACATCATTGTCATAATAAACCCACGAGACAAAATATTAGGAGTAGAACTAGGGTGTTCTTAAGCTCACCAAGTCCCTTTGTGAGCTTAATTAAAAAATATATTGAATTGGTTTCAAATGATACATCCAAACCGTTGAAATCGATATACTTTACGAGTAATGCATGTACATGTAAAATTTATAAATTTTCGAACTAATTTAGTATAAATTCAAGCGGTAAAATAAAGATGGTTTATAAGTTAATTTTAATGTGTTCATTTCATTATTTTTTGACCGCTTGACTTTATATTAAATTAGTTCCAAAATTTAAAAACTTGACATGTAAACTCATCACTCGTGACGTAGATCGGATTTAACGATTTAGATGCGTTGTTTGAAATCTATCCGATAGATTTTTGAATTAAGCTCAAAAATGACTTGGTGAGCTGAAGAACACCCAGTTCTACTCCTAATATTAGATCACAATTGGATCACGATTGGTACATGCTATATCTGGCTTTTAGCTCACAATTGATAGATGACAACTGACAAGAAAACACTACGGTGAAATACAGCAATTTAATTGGCTTTGGACGCAAATTAAAGCAAAAACAATACTTAATCCAAAAAACAAAAGCTTTGGAATTTAAGTTAGCACATTGATTGGAAAAACGAATATATACTAAATGAGTGCTTGAGTAAACCCCTTACTTTAATCATTTTGGTTGAATGGACCTCTATATATATATTTATTTGCAACTTCCAGTCCAACTTAGAGAACACTTTTGCCATTACTAGAGTTTTTTACATGGGAAACACTAGTTTGTTACAAGGGAATGACGGTCCATGCAAAAGAAATGATATTTCTGGATTCGTAAAATTTGTTGCAAGAGTAGCCTCATATAAATTGTATCGCATGCAAATGTGTAATGTGCAACCATGTAAATATTTTCTATCTTCTCATGTAAATACATTATGAATGTCATATATTATAATTAATTGGAGGTCCATGCAACAAATCAACCCCAAACCTTTGCAAATACTTAATCACATGTTAGATATTATATTTTATTAAAGGTTCATGCAACTACTTAACTTCATGTCCATGTAAATACTTAACCACATGTTTATAATATATTTTATTGAAGGTCCATGTAAAATTCCACTACCATGCGCATGAAATAGTCTGGACTGTCAAATAACATTATTTGCAAGGGCGTACCCTTGCAATTGTTTAGTTCCTGGAGACATATGCATTCTGTTTATTTTATATCTCCTTTTAAATGAAGAATTTTATTATAAATAACAACAACATGAATAATAGTAGTATATAAGAATTAAATACTTTGGTAACTTAAATTTTGGTATTAGAATAAGTCAATTAATGTATTTAATTGAGATACAAAAAATAACTATACAAACATCGTGACACAACACATACATTTATTGCTTTACCAATTAATATTTTTCATTGAAATCATCGAGCCCATACAAATCAACTTTTTTTGTCACCTTGCTATGTGATACTCTTGCTCTAAGGGGTTGTCATACAAGTCAACTTTTAGAGTTTGGCAATTCAGAAAAACACAATCAAATATCAAATGACAAAGTACAGTTGTTTAAAATAAGGAAAAAAAAACACATGAAAATCACTTTCCAGTTTCCACTAATGCACCAGCTTATTTGGTCTGGACAATTCAAAAATGCAAGTGACAGAAGATGCACTAAATTTTAAATTGCCAATAAAGTACTTGTTAACAGATCAATCGGAACATCGTTTACAAAAAATATATGAGACAATTTAGTGGATCCACACTACAAAAGATAAATATTCATGCTATATTAAAGTTAAAAAAAGACATGAATTTATTAGACAAAATATATGAGACAATTTAGTAGATCCACACTACAAAAGATAAATATTCACGCTATATTGTTAAAATAAAAAAAACATGAATTTAAATATATATGAAATATATTTTTAGTATACTATCAGACATAATTACAAAAAAAGAGCTTATAAGATAACCAATATCAAAGGAGTTCCATAAAAGATTTGAACTATCCCAAATTTTATAAATAAAAAGAGAAAAGTAAGAGAATATAATGACAGATTAAATAGTCTAGCTAGCTAATTATTCTCGGAGAGCTTGATTTGATATAAATAAAAATTATGGGCTCTATTATAAAACAATGAAGTAAAGAGTAAAAATCATTTTAATAGTTTAATTGGTGTTGTTTTTATTCACACTCAACTAAAATCATGTCATGATCTGCCCCTGCTGGTGCTTCTTGTTCTTCTTCTAAAAAAAAAAACAGATGTCTAATTAAATATGTCAAGTGAGCTTATCTATTATAAAACCACAAATTAAAGATAAGTAGAATCATTTCAATAGTTTAATTTGCGCTGCTTCTATTGACATTTTATGAGCTACTACTGGTTCTGCTTGTTCTTCTTTCAAAAGAAAAGCAGTCTGATTAAACTATGTCAAGTGAGCACATCTACTTTGCTTAAAATATAATCAATTTGAAGTGGTAAAAGAATCCAAAGTAGTAATTATAAGTTTAATTCTAAGATACTAGATCTGATGTTAAGAAAATGAGGAGGGTTCAAATGCCTCCATTTTTCATGCCTCCACCATGCCTCCATTTTTAAAAACTTAAATAACTCAAAATTTAAAACTAAAAAATCAAAATAAATCTGTTGGATATGATCTACATCATTTTATCTATGTGCTCATAAAAAATTATCACATTTTGATTTCGTTTTTATGTGAATCAATAAGTTGAAAAATCAACGTCTAGAAATTATCCACATTAGTACATTTTTTACAAGCTCTTGATGACAACCAAAACAAAATTGAAATGTCATAATTTTTTACACGTGCATAGATAAAATGTATTAGATAATATCCAACTCTTTTATTTTGATTTTTTAGTTTTAAATTTTGAGTTATTAAAGTTTTTAAAAATGGAGGCATGGTGGAGGCATTTGAAACCTCCTCTAAGAAAATATAATCAATTTGAAGTGGGAAAAGAATCCAAAGTAGTAATTATAAGTTTAATTCTAAGATACTAAGCTCTGGTCGTTGTCAAAGTACTAGCACTCTGAATAGTTTCACCTTTTGTTTAGAAATGACAATAAGTTGGCAAATGGGCCAGTCAAATTTGGTTCGGTAGTCGGTACCATCATGTAGATTTGGTTCAGTTCAGTTAAGATACGAGTCAAAAGTCATTTGTTGGTCATTAGGGGTTTAATTTATGTTCTTCAAAATAAGGTTTGGACTTATTTTTTATCTGGTCTTAAATCGGAGTCTAGGGATTTTTTAAGTTCTACTTCATTTTCTGGAGTTATTCTCTTGTCAAAATGAATTTTGGAGATACAGATGCGGTTTGCAGTTGAGAATAGTTAAACATGGGGTGAGACAGGTCGTATTTTCATTGTTCAGGTTTAAATTAGACGTCGATGGAGTAACAACTCTATTGGATTTTGGGTTCATTGAATTTTCTCCTAGAACAGGTTTAGCCCATAAGTCATAACTTCATATTACTTCAGCTTATAATTTCATCATATTTAAGTTCATATTCAGGTTTCTCCGAGTTCATAACTGCCTTAATCTAATTCACATGCTTAGAAAAATAAGGATTGAAAAGATTAAACGCAACAACAAATTAAAGCCAGAGTAGTTAAATTATTAAACAAGAAATAATTAGAATAAAAATTCATATGGTCCCCTAAAATGAACGTGGTACAGGTCCAGCCACATAAATTTGTGGAGAAAGAAAGAAGAAATTATGAGACAAAAGGAGCATCACAGACAAAAAAATGCTAGTGATGGAACTAGTGTGGTGCCTAGCTACAATCGGCAAGTAGCAGCAGTCCTGTGCCATGTTTTATTTTTTCCTCCTGATAGCTACTTGGTGAATACTTTTCTTCTTCATGTTTGATAGACTTTTCTTCTTTAGCTATAATCGTCAAATAATTTTCTTCATTTTTCGTCCTGATGACCGCATAGTTGATAGTTTGATACTTTTCTCCTGACATTGCTTGGTTGTAGGTTTTTCTGGCAAAAATTATTTCATTGTGTTCTGTGGAGTGCAATACTAATAATAATAATGAGTTAGAAAATAATTATGTCTAACTTGAGTATTATTTTACTTATTAAAATTTTCACTATATATACACATCAGAAGACCCCATAAATGATCTCTGTGTTTAGCTCCTATTGGGAATATGTGATTGAGCATAGCATTCGCTCTTACGTCGAGATTTTGAATTGAAGAGCATCTATTAGGCCCATGCTTTTGTTAGGCGTACCAAAGGTTTCTGAATCAATCTGGCCCAAACGAAAAAACTCTTGATCCATTCAGAATATTAATCCAGCAACAGAATCACACCATATCAAATTGCATCAATGCATTGGATCAACAAACAAAAAGTATGATCAATCCAATATCCCAATTTATAGAAAGTAAACAGAACCATCTTTGGAGGATGTAAAATGTTCTGTCAACGTTAACAAATATCTTGAAAAAAAATACGATCTAAGAATCAAGAAAAAGCGGCACTATCTATATTTTCTCACATTTATTCGTTCTACCTACAAATTACAACTCATCCTTCACAGCTTCATCTCCCATGAGTTCATCAAGAGAAAATTCATCTTCTTCAATTACTTCTCCGTCCTTCCCATCCCATGGCTCGGTTTGCGTGATGGTCGGTGTGTTTGCTAGAGGAAGGTTCCTTTGCCACCCTGTCCCGCCTCCTTCACAAACTCACTGAAGAATATTTTTTTCTTGTTAGTGTGGATGATGTAGATGATTTTATGTTTACTTCGGCCATTTGGATTTAGTGGGTAGTCAGACACACCTTTCTTTACTTGAGACTAAGAAAAAATGCACCGACTTTGTTAGTGAAAAATCCTATTACTAGTGTTAGGGTTTGAAAAACAGTTGGCCATTCAAAATTCAGTAAGTTCCCATTATAGTTCCCACGGTAAATCCAATCAATATATTCCAACACTTCCATGTACTTCCTATACTGTGGTTTCCTATGAATCTATTTGGTGAATCCCTAACCGGTGGGTTCCCATCCTTCAAGAACTAGAAGTTGCCCAACAGGCAAGGCTAGCTAACAAGTTGTAAAAAAAAAGAAAAAGAAAAAAAAAAGTGAGAAGAGAGAGGAACTCACATGATCGGGTCCTTCTGGAAAGAACCTTTAAGAGGGGCAAATACACCTTTCTTCGGATTTAGGGCTACCATGGCTGGATAGCCATAGCCACCAACTCCTACCTTGCTTTCAAGGTCATTTTGCTTTCCTGCTGCTGCCCAAACAAAACTGACACAAACTTCAATTGTTAGCAACTTAGCATCAATTGAGATAATCACAGATTTCTATATTACATGGCAGTGAAGGTCAGACTAAACATTTAGTGTAATTATTATCTTATCTAGACTAAATGTACCCCTTTAAATCAGTAAAGAAAAAAAATTGCTAACTTGGTTAAATTTCTTAGATTAATAATTTGAGAGTTGAGACTAATATTTTTGTGAATAATGTACCTGTAAGGGCTCTTCTTGAACTTCTCAGCAACAGATAATAAAAGCTCAAGGTACTTATTTCTCCCATCAGCCTTGGAATCAAGGATGTCAGGAAGGAATGAAACAAAACAGATGGCAGCAGATGCACACTTCCCTTCCATCACATCCTACCATCAAAACAATTTAAATAAACATAGACAAAAGGAAACTTGTTAGAACAGTAAGCATTTGTCAAGGTTATTAAATATAAATCTAAATACAAGTAATTGCATTCAGGGGTATGAAGTAGTGGAGAATGATAGAAACAGCTTTAAACTTTATCAAGTAAAACATCTCAGAGAAGACGATTGTACCGGGTCAGTCAACTCGACAATTTCAACGGGCCTGGCTTCAAGTTGTTCTAAAGCAAAGGACTCGATTGCTGCCGCAGTCCGGACACCTTCATAGACGAACGGACTCTTCTTATCATCACCAAAGACCAAAATAGTGGGGAATCCTTGTACATTGAACCTGCTCATCAATGACTGTTGCACAAAAAGTGATTTAGGTTATTATGACAGGTAGTAGCTGGTGTATGGCACAGATAAACTTAGCTTTCCGCACATTTTTATATTATTTCAGGAGTAGAACTAGGGTGAGCTGTGCTCACCAAGCCTTTTGGTGAGCACACCTCCAAAAACTGCATTTACAAAGTTCAAATAGTTGATTCGACTCTTCCAACGTGTTCTTCATATTAAAATGTGCTTGGAGACCAAATTTTACATTTTTTGGAAATTTTTTACTATTTTTTCAGTGCATTTGAAAATCACAGCTTTTCATTAATAAAAAAAAAAATTCAAAAAACACTGATTTTCAAATGCACTGAAAAAAATAGTAAAAATTTCCAAAAAATGTAAAATTTGGTCTCCAAACACATTTTAATATGAAGAACACGTTGAAGAGTCGAATCGACTATTTGAACTTTGTAAATGCGGTTTTTGGAGGTGTGCTCACCAAAAGGCTTGGTGAGCACAGCTCACCCTAGTTCTACTCTTATTTCAGTACAATATATGACAGGTCTGTATGTTGTTTAGCTTCTTTGGGACTTGACATACACCCGTTCCCTTGATACCCATCCATTTCCCATTTAAATGTAATTTGTCCTCCATTACTGTAGGAAGAAGAGGCAGACATGGAGTTGCACACTTCTAGTTGAAAATAGTAAAGCAGCTTATAAGATATTTCTCTTTTGCTAGGTTCTTATATAGCTTGAGCATGCATTGGGAAATCCATGACCATGTTTCCTATTTTTCCTTCAATGAAATAAAAATAATTTACCTTCTCTTCATCACAGTTGACATGGCCAAGGTTAACCTTTCCTTTCAAATTATTTGACGCTCTTTTCCATTCAGGAGCCAACTTTTTGCAATGCCCACACCTATATTACAAAAGCAAATGCAGTGAAATTTTTTTTTTTTAACTTTGGTGGTATATGCAATGTTTTTAAGACATGTCCGAATCAATTTCTCCTGCTTATATGTCAGGTAGATGGTATTAACTCCAGTTTTGATCATTTTTAACTTGGTATACATCTTAATTCTTTAAATAACACAAAAGCATATGCAGTGAATTTTTTTTTATCTTTGGTGGTATATGAATGTTTTAAGAAATGTCCGAATTCCATTCTCCTGCTTATAGTCAGGAAGATAGTATAACTCCAGTTTGATCATTTTAATTGGTATACATCTTAATTGTTAAATAATCAGAAAAGCACACAAATGAAAGAAAAAGTTATTTGCATATAAAGTCAGCTTCAGCATTTCACCTTAATAGCACCCAGCATACTTGTATGCTTCGCAGAAAACAAAATGGTACAATTCACGTATACAACTCATTTGCTAGGGTTAAAAACGGAGACAGTGCAAAAATCATATTCGCAAATTCATTCCATTGAGTGGATATAGAGATAGATATGGATATTAGACAGATGTCAAAATTCAAAACCAAATCAGCACCTCAATGGATACAGATGAAGAATGGATAATTGACATATATAAATTCAGATATGGATTCAAAATGGATAACTAACAGATACCACAACCATGCTATAAAAAAAATTGGCCTTTTAGAATAATAAAAAAAATTAAATAACAAATTGGTAATAAACCTACATATATTATTGATATTCAAAATAAATAAAGTATCCACATCTCAACAAGGGAAAGAAAAATTATAATTTAAGATGCAGATTTGGGTACAGAAAATTCAGATATCCACATCTTTCTAAGGGCCTATAAATTATCCAAAATCTGTATTGTTTCATTTTATACAGATATGGGTAAATATTTACTGATGCAAATAAACTTTACAGATAACTAGACAACTATGGATGTGGACAGAATGGATATAATTCCTCCTGTTTACACCCCTATTACATGTCCATTTTTCTCAGTAGGTATTGAACTATATCAAGAAAAGATTTCTTTTGTTTGACTTTCTATTAATTTCAGTTAGCTGGTCTGTACTTGCAAAACCTCATCATATCAAGTTTGAGTTCCAATTGCGAGAATGTTGGTTGCATCTTGGGTGTATGGTAAAATTTAGCAGGTCTGACTCACAAAAGGAATCCATTGCAGAAATGGTATTTTAGAAGAATACTAATGTATGACAACTTAAGCTACTTACCAGGGCGCAAAGAACTCAACAATCCACAGGTCCTTGCTTTTAATAACAGTATCATCAAAGTTGCTAGAAGTTAGCGCTACTGAAGCGCTAGTCTTTGTTTCAGACTTCTTCTCACTGGAACTGGGGCCTCCAGTTGCCTTGCCTTCCAACCTCTCTTTCAGTAGTGCCTTGACCTATGTATCACAAACCATATAGTTCTTACTCCAGTCCATATACAATCCTTTTAAAAAATACGAAATGAATTTGCAAATTACAGCCAAACAATTTACCATATTCTCTAAACCCAAGAATGTCTATAATGTCCAAAACAAAAGCTCCAGAGAGAAAATTTATCACAACTCCAAATAATTCACATTACATAGAAACTCAATATAAAAAATAGCAATTCTTAAAGTTGGGTTTTAGCTAATTATGGTTAGGGAAAGAATCATCTTATCAGTAGGGACAAGCAGGTGAAATTGTCATATTAAAACCATGGTTCTGAACCATTTGTATAGGAAGTTTGTTAAAGTCAGTAATATGAAAACCACAAAATACAGTGTACAATTACAAAGAACACTAACAAACAATTGTACAACTTAAGAAAAGACTTGTGGAAAGAGGACCTGTTTGAGAGCAAATTCAGCAATTGGCTTGGCCTCACGGGCTCCTTGATAATCCATTGGAGGCTTACCAGGTAGAAACACTTTTATTGTAGGAAACCCTTGAATTCCATACCTGCAAGAAATTTAAATAGGTTATCCCTCCGAAATATATTTCAAAATTTTGATGCTCCTTAAAACAGTTTACAAAATTATGGATACTTAAGCGAAGTTGCTGACAGAAGTTTGAAGAAAAAACCCAGCTTTTGGGCCTCCCAGACGAACTTGTGGGACAGATCTTTTGAGTTTCTCTTTGGATCAGTTTAGGCACATTTTAAGAGAAAAATTGGAAAGGAACATTCTTTTGAATAGTTCTAAACTGAGCAAGAACAAACTTGCAAAATTGTATATGAGAATAGAGGAAGGTTTAAATGCCTATCATGCCTCCACACTTTAAATTTCTTATAACAAAAATTCTAAAACTCAATTACAAAATAAACCATTGGAGTATCTTATTATTTCTCTACACGCACATAAAAATTATCACTTTTTTCTTTTTAATATAAATCA